>JARJCX010000200.1:0-279262 GCA_029282285.1 Mycena rebaudengoi | reverse complement strand
CGATGAATTTCGTGGACAATGTCGTTGTTGTTGTCTTCTGGGTGAAAAAGATCCCCAAACTCATTACTAGCGTTGCGTTCAAAGAGAGCACTCTGAAAGTCGTCAAAGGAGAGGTCCTCGGTGATGAGTAAGATCGCCGTGAAAGGGACAAGTATGAAGCGAGTAAAGTCGTCCACAGTCAGAAAGCTTGATGTTACGTCACACTCGTACCGAGAATCCTCGGATACAATAAGATGGATTGTCGAGCACAGCGAATGGTCAAGATCTTGAGAGTCGCCAAACTCAACCTCAGCAAGCAGTTTCATCAAACACGAATAAATGACAAATTCGCCCTGGGGTCCAAAGCTGCAAAGAATTGTCAGCTACGAAGTGAAATAGAAAGAATCCAACTTACTAGCCGCATCTTTTACTCTGGATTGCAGTTGTGTACCCGGATTTGTCCTTGGCACGAGCGAAACGGTCGAGTTTGTAGTCGATTGCTAGCATCAGTTCAGTCCAGAGCGGGCACGAGCGAGTTCTTGAGGATTTTTCAGCACTTCCAAGATGTACTCCTGTTGATCGACGATCCGAGATTGCAGGTCCATGTAGTCTATGTGGGTTGGCCATCTACGCTGCTTGCCGAGGCCGTGGTTATAGTCACGGCGCTTCTCACAGGTGATGAGAGCGCAGATTTCGAGCTGGATGAAGTGGGATCATTGCGTGTTTCGGCCTTTTGAAGCCTTCAGATCATTCAGTTGACTAAAGAGTGATAGCAGCGCGGGGACGGGTTCGGCAGGGAGAAAATCATCGCAGAGCGCAGCGGGACAAGAGGAGGGGAGGTCTGCCCATTCGAGTGCCTTCGTCGGAGGTGTAGCCTTCGGTATTGGCATCGTTGGTGGCTTTGATTTTGGTTTTGTTTTCTCGGTCATCTTTGCCTGCGCCAAATGAAGAGAAAACAATAGGTAAGCGAAAGGAATGCGTACCTTTTTCCTCTGTGGCTCGGCTACTTCTGTAACTGGTGAACTCTTTCATGTTTGGGCAGTCTGAAAACAGGTTAGTGCGACGATTCAATAAGGTTACTTGCACATATATCATTACCGGCGTATGCGTGGGCTTTTGTTTACAGCTCTTTGCGGTACAACAGGCGCGGACCGTTTCTTTTTCCATTTTGGGTGTTTTTGATCGTTTTTGATCAAACACTCCCTCTGCGCTCAATTCTGGTCCGTTTACCCTAAAAGTAGGATCATTCGAACGGCATTGAAAATGCGCAGACAATGACCTCCTCAAATTTCCCGTCTTGCATTGGAAGCTGCTTCTTGAGCCATGAAATCATATTTTTGGTGACTTTTCTGAGAATTTCCCACTAGAACAGCTGTTCTGCCCTCAGTTCTTCGAATTTTTCCTTGAGTATAGGCTCAATCTCTCTGTGTTAGAAATGCACACACCATGACCTCCTTAAATGTCCCGTCTTGCAGTGGAGGCCGCTTCTTGAGCCATGGAATCGGACTTTTGGTGACTTTTCTGAGAATTTCCTACTAGAACAGCTTTTCTGCCCTCAGTTCTTTGCTCTCTTCCTCAAGTATAGGCTCAATCTCTCCACGTTTCAAATTCAAAGCGAACCGCCACCTCATATTCATTATTCTGACCCCGAATACCCCGACTCGACACAGAAACTCCGCAACAGATCATCACATTTGATCAGTGGTTGCTAGATCGGCCGCTGCAGACTCGAAATTTGCTCAATTGCTCCCACCATAGGTTCATTTTCTTCCCCTGACAACTGTACACGATGACAGATATTCATGTTCCTCAGAATGTGCCCACAGGCCATCCGTGACAGAAGTCTTCTTTGCTAACCATGCGTTTTTTGCTAAACGGCATTGAGGACCTTCTCAGATGCCCACTAACCAATATCTGTCTGGATATCACAGCTCAGGCCATTTTTCTGGATGTAATGTATACTTATATTGGTCATCGGCAACCCGTGCCAAAATTCCGTGATGGAGAAAGTGGTATTACCGCATTAGGCCATGACCCCTGTCTCTCACGCAGGAAAATGAATCAAGAGCTCCGTTTGCTTGCTTGAGGTCCCCAAGGTCTTTTTTACATGCCAGATAACTATTATAATGTTAATTAGGGTTTCGACGCGTCCAGAGCGCGAAGATGCACAGCCGCGGATACCGGTCCGGATTGCCGTCACGCCAAAATACCGGGAAACTGGAAGCAGATCGCACTTGGCTTTTTTCAGTACGTCTTTGCGGAGTAAATACTGTAGAATTTAACGCAGATTTGAATGTCTGTTGTGGATTTTGTAAAGACTGTTACATTAACGACTTAGAGGCCAATTAGTAGTAGAATTGCACGGTTTGAAGTATTTTGGGACAGTTAATGGAAAATCTACAACAGACACTGGAATTGTGGAGGCCATGCCAGTATATTGATTCATACAAACTATGCACCATTGGAGCTCTATAGAGCAATACATCAACTGACCATCTCTTCTGCACGTGTCGGAGTTTGAATTTGGCAGGCGTTGCCGATCACCACTTATATCGACTGGATGCATCCTATTTCATATTTCCCATGTATTTTCACCTGGAATGAGGGAAAAGAAAGTGATTTTATGAAGTATGTGATTAGGAATTCTGAGGAGACAGTTCGCTGCGGATTTGGAACACGAATCAAATGAGCATAGAAACAAGGGAAACGATGAGGATTCGAGACCGCAGCAACTGTTCGACTGACCACCAATCAGAAGTGATGACCTGCGGTCAATATCGTGTCCCCAAGTGTCCTATTCGGGACTAGCATGGAATTCCGAGGAGGCGGTTCGCTTTGAATCTGAAACGCAGAGAGATTGAGCCTATAATCAAGGAAGAAGGCGAAGAACTGAGCTGTTCTAGTGGGAAATTCTCAGAAAAGTCACCAAAAATCTGATTTCATGGCTCAAGAAGCGGCCTCCAATGCAAGACGGGAAATTTGAGGAGGTCATGGTGTGTGCATTTCTAACACAGAGAGATTGAGCCTATACTCAAGGAAAAATTCGAAGAACTGAGGGCAGAACAGCTGTTCTGGTGGGAAATTCTCAGAAAAGTTACCAAAAATATGATTTCATGGCTCAAGAAGCAGCTTCCAATGCAAGACGGGAAGTTTGAGGAGGTTATTGTCTGCGCATTTTCAATGCCGTTTGAATGATCCTACTTTTGGGGTAAACAGACCAGAATTGAGAGCAGAGGGAGTGTTCGATCAAAAAACGATCAAAAAATGCCCAAAATGGAAAAAAAAAAAAAACGGTCCGCGCCTGTTTTACCGCAAAGAGCTGTAATCAACTTTGCAAGATCCGCATCGTCACTGTCGTCTTCGTCGTCCGACAGGATGATGTTTCGATTTGTCATCTTCTGTTTCTTGAGGGAGTTGCCATTTAATAAAGGGAAGAGCGTATAGGAAATTGTTGGACTCTACCGGTTTCTTCTCCGTGGCTTTTTCCTAGAAGGGCGGTCAAAGGGCGGTCTCAGATAATAGTGCGAGACCAAACCTTCGGCTTTTTTCCTTCAGGCTGAGTATCCCCATCCTCCGGTTCCTCCTTTCCGTTGTCGTCACTAACAAATTTAACATTCTTGGCTTTGGATGTTTTCTAGCTCAGCCCAAGTCAGTTCAAGGGGTAGATGGGATGAATATGGAAACTTGCGAGGCGCTCTGCTCTGGGAAGATCATCGTCTTTGTCTTCCTCATCGGAGTGGTTGCTCCATTTTCTCTCTGCTTTTATATCAACTGCGCGCCGAGTTTGTTCATTCGAGAGGTAAGTTCGAGCGAAATCTTTGACAGGCCAGCCATCTTCGAATTGCTGGAAGAATTCGATGTCCTTCTGGACCTAGAAACAATTTGTATGAGTCCCATGTCCACTTTGTGAATAGAAAACTTACCGCAGCAGTCATCTGTCTCAGTTTAATCTTATCTTGGCGAGCTATTGGTTCGAAGACGTCGAGCCACTTATGAACATATCACTTTACCATACGCTGCATTATATTAAGTGCACATATATGAGCCAAATTAGACCACAGTCACTTACCTTCAATCTCTGGTAGTGTTCGTCATCATTCTTCAACCCCATCTCATCCTGCAGGTTGTAGCCTCCGGCCCGCACCCCTCTCCCTGCCTGTCCCTTTGGCTTGGGGATGAGAGTTTTCCTCGCTGTCCTTGCTTTCTCCTTTGTGCGGTACGCAACTGAAAGAAAAGTGGGTGCATGAGTGTCTGTGGCTTCTAGGGGGTAGAAGTTTACCTATCTGCTTCTCTTGGGCCTTCAGCTGCGCAAGCAGTCTCTTATTTTCCTCTGCTAGATTCACTTGTCGCGGCGGCATCGTGGAAGGGAAGAGAGAAAGAATGTCACGATCACGGTCACGTGCAGTGACATCTCGCTGCCAGCTTTTCGTCTATTGAGTCAGCCCAAGTTTTTTTAGCCATTTAAACCGGCTGATTTCTCTGTATTTATCCCCTCCTAATCAACCCAGCTTTCTCTGTATCCATCTTATTGAATCAACTGAACTTTTCCGCGCGGCAGCCTATTGATCCACTCGCCCTCAACTTTGACACTCTCTTATGGATTCCACTGACCTTTTATCGCTTCTCCGTAGTTGAACCAACTTTGAGCGTCCTCACTAGGTTTTCTGATTCACATCCTTATCGATTCAACCCACCTTTCATCAACTTCGGTCATATTGAAATAGCCCAACTTTCAGCTGGGTGTGCGTATTGCTTCAATTCAACTTTCTGATTCTTTGTTGACTCAACTCATATTTTGTCGCGGGTGGTTTATTGAAACAACCGCTCAGTGATCCAGGCGACGTTGCGGGGCGACGCTCACAAAGCGTGGAAGGTGGTAGTACTCCCCAACCGTTCGCCCCAAGCTTTAAATGCAAACGCAAGTAGTCCATAGTGTTGTTATGGATATTGGAACTATTCGCTGGTAATTATTTTCTACGTACATATCGTTGGCCGAAGTTCGCCCGAGAACTTCCCACGGTTCGGATTTGACTCGAACGACCTGATGCCTCGCGCTGAGGCGGATCCGTGTCCCTTATGACTCCTTATGAGTCGTAGTTTTAGAACTATATATAATGTAGCGCTCCAGAACTTGGGGACATCACTCTTGCAATACAACTATCATCTTCCGCCATATTCTGCTATGAATTAAGCATCCGAAAGGCCCGCGTCTTTGCCGTCTTTCACCTCAAGGTCTCGCGTTCTGCAGCCTTAAGTTCTCATAAAGCCCGCGTCTTGCAGCTTTCAATCAAAGGTACAAGACATGCCTGCGCTCCGCTCCGGCACCAGACTTACTTTTTGTATAAACAAAATTAGAACTGGATTTTGAAGTGATAGGGAACAGTGGTCCGCTCCGACACCAGACTCATGCTGAGTAGCCTTTTGAGAAATAAAAAACTGTATTTTTTAGCGACGGAGAACAGGATTAGATTGTAGCGGGGACCAAAAACACGGGCAGTAAAGATGGGGCCCTGTAGTTTCAAAAGACAGATCAAAAGTTGCATGAAAGAAATCTTATAAATCCAGCAAGCAGACAGTGTTTTGACATTAAATTGAGAAAGTCTTTAATGAGCCAGTTTTCCCGTAACGAATCCAGAAAGGCAGCCGGCAAGTCTCTTAATTTTTAACATTAGATTGAGCTCGTTCACAATTTCCAGCAATATTCCCGTGTGAAGACAGTCCGGATCAAAGCCATAAAGTCATTGAGGAGCCATGAGGTGCCAGAAAGAGCATATGTTGGCAGGCGAGAGCAGTGCATTCGATTCACAGTTTTGAGTCGAAGCCGGAGGAGAGAGAGGCTGGGGACTAGGAGGAAAAACTTTGCGCGCATCTTTATAGGCTGGCAGAGCATACGTGGCCGCAGTGATTTTTGTCAACGCGCCTGCGGCGTATGACTGTGAATCCGAGCCTCTTTGCGAAGGAAGTCCCGAAACAGAAACCAATTCGCACTGCGGCACAGCAGCGTAGGTCATAAGGCTTGCACCAACTATTCCAAATGCGACAGAAGGCTTGATCCGGTGCTGGTGGATGTTCAGAGAGGCGGAGAAGACGGGTCTCCGTGGCTGCAAATGGAGAATAGCTGTGGAACTACTGCGAGCTCGTGGGAGTTGAAACGTTGCAAATTAAGGACCAGGAAGGAGGAAGAGAAACGGGGATAACACAAATGGAGATGGAGCCAAACATGTACAATCTGATTCGAGAGATTTCGTTAAGAGAACGGATAACGTGTCTTGCAGCCTTTCAAGTCTCTCACAACTACAGCTATCGAGCACCGCGTCCTGCGGACTTACTAACTGGCCGTTGAACCACAGGATCCTCTGACGGGGATTTCTGGAACTCTCAAGCTGCTCAAAATTCGAGTAGTAAATTAAATATCATTTTTCTGTAGATCTACTCCAATCCTTAACAAGTGTTCTCTATATATATCACATATTATACAATAGACCGCGCACACCGCAATATAAAACATAGAAAAGGATTTTTGCACAGCCACAACAGTGCGCTTTGAAACTGTCCCAAACTTATGTAAGCCAGACAGTTTCAGAGCGCACTGTTGTGGCTGTGTCTGCTTTCCCACATATGGGCGCCAAAACATCGAGCGACTGATGAATTAGCGCCGTTGTCATCGGCTTGTTGGGTGTGGTATTGAACACGCTGGTCTGGTCTTTTCAGATGTTTGGCTGTTTTTTTACTAGCAGCTGTGAAGCGAGAGGGAAAACGGCCCGACGATACCCTAATTGCAATATTGAGAACTGGCTGTTTTGGGAACCGTCCGAAAAGTGAGGTTGGTTCAATGATTGAAGAAGAAAAAGAGGGGCGGGTTCAGATGGAAAATATGGGTTGATTCAAATGCACCACGCATAGAAAAAGGAGTTTGTTCAATTACTTTGGTTGAGAAAAAGTTATGTTGGATCAACAACCGGCACATTTGAAAAGGGAGGTTGAATCAAACACTATCACCAGCAAAAAAGGTGAGTCAAGTCAACAATATCGCACACAAAATTGGTCAGTTGAATCACCATACTTGCTTATAAAGGAGTTGGTTTACATAAATACCAGGGTTCGTAGTAAAATAGAGATTAGTTCAACAAGTCCCGCATTGAAAAAGAGAGGTTGATTCAGGTAGTCTCACGATGTCTAAGGCATGTTGGATCAACAACGGGAACTCGGTTATATCAACGAATGGGCAACGGTAGATCAACGGGGCGGAGCTTGAGACCGTGGGTTAGTTCCGAGGTCAAATGAGAGGTTGGATCAATATACTCAAACTCCGGTTGAGCATGTGGGCTCTAAAGTGAAGTCTCCCAGAGTTTTACAAATCTATACCACAGGCCATGAAGTCCACGAGACGCTGATGTTGAATGAATGAAGAAGGATTTACCATATTTGTTTTCCAACCACGGCAACCTAAGAAAAACTGCGTGTGTAGCAAGTATCTGGGTGCCACCTTTACTCATTTTCAGACAGAAAAAGCCAACCCAGAGTAGGTCTGGTCCGATTTTCTTTCGCCTTTTTCCATTCAGTGTTAGTTCTGATTGCACCCGAACTCCCAGCCCGTAGATCAAAGCAACAGAGGATCTCTTTTTCTCATAAACGACCATATTGAAGAAACCAGCAAGGAAATTGAACGGTTATATCTCACTTTTTGTCCACTCATACAATTAAAATTTAATGTGGAATCAATGTTCATGAATACTAATCAATAAAAACGGGGTGTATAAGACCCCCGGTTCGGTCTATAATAACCCATTTACCCTGAGTCTCCGCACGCCCTACAACCGCTACGATGGTTTGGAGATCTGTTACAATCTCGGTTGTCGTCCGATTGTAGGAAGTATATTCCTGGGCTGCGTCCTTGCCTGATGTAACAATGGCGTGATAATTGCGAGCAAACGTGTGGTTGCAGCGTATTCGCCGAATAATTCGTCATCCGGAAGTTCACATTCCAGGATTTTTTCCAAGTGTCCATAGAAGACTTGTTGTTCATCAGTTTCGCTCTCTGAATTCCTGACGGCGATAATATACTAGATGAATGTTAGAGGAGATAGATGAAGAAAAGAAATACACATACTCGCACAAAGGACATATCCCTTTGGCTGTCGACTCCATCCCCACAGGCTGAGAGACTTCGGATGGAATCACCCTCGACAATTCGGACCTTACCCCAACTAGGCATAACCTCGGGGAGAAGCAGCTGAATTCTTTTTCGGGGGGTCTCGAGTACGGCTGAAAAATATCCCGCTATACGCCGAATTGTCGCCTTATCGGGCATGTGAGCGCTTGTGAAACGAGGTCGGACGATTGAAAGAGGATCTGGAAGTAATGTCAGAAAGAATCGAAGAAGGAACGGTTGATGCACCGACATTCATCATATTTCTTCTCTGTTGCTGAGGGCTCTGACTTGGATTTTATGACCATCCCAAGCTCGGCTGCAGGGAAAGAAGCCGCGAATCGTAGTGAGCCTGTGGATATAGCTGAGTAAGACATAGGAACAGTGCAGAATAATGGGAAATGCACAGCAAATGCACACTGCCAGCAAGAGAAGGGAGATAGATGGAGAGACGGTGAAGCAACGAGCCGAGCGGAGGAAAGGAGCCCAAGCAAAGTTAAAACAGTTGATGCAGCCAGCCAGCGACAGTTTTTTTTGCGTTTCATCGTTGGCGGTCATGAATATTTTGCGGAAATATTCAGGAAGCAGAGAGGAACTGAGAGGAACTGAAGATGTGGCATTTGTCAGCCGTGAAAAAATCGGTGGGATGCAGGGTTTTTATATGAGAGGCGATACAAATATACGTGGCCGCAGTAGTGTCTTCTCCTATGGCTCCGGAGCTTGCGAGGTACGTGTCATGTCGGCACAGTCATCCCTCAGCCTCGGACTGCGGCACAGTTGAGCAGATGAGGTTTTTTTAATTTACCTTCATCAACCACCTGGCTCGGAGCACAGCCAAATGGGGAAAGGCTGTATCATTGATGCAAGATGGTGGGAGCTCAAATCAGGTTGTACAAAGAACTACTGGAGAGGAACCGCAATGGAGATACGACTAAAGGGGATGGGACCAAATATATGCAACTGATTCGAGACATCTTGTTAAGAGAACGGATAACTAGGTAGTTTGAGCATCGCAAAGTGAGCAGGCACAGGTCGAAAGGCCGTGTAGCGTGAAAATGTGCCTTTTTTAGAAGGTTGTATAGCGTGGGAACGACGAGGTATAAAGCCGAGATTTTTGGTAGCGGGGTAGAGATTCCAAAACGAGTAAGAGAATGTCCAGATTTGGTAACCCGTCTGGTAAGGTAACAGCAAGGTAGCGCGGGTAGGCAATGAAGGACCGATTCTTTTGGGAAATAATGCTAGGTAGGATTGAGAGAGTTATGCGCCTGCTGGAGCTCAAGTGCTATCGAGATCTGGGTGCTTTTTGTGTTGAGGTTACCAGTAGTTGTGGTCGGGATATGGATCTGTTCGAATGCCAATTAATCTTAAGAACGCCGACACCGTGTATCGAGGCTGATGCATCTCACCCCTGAGGTTGGTGCTTCCATAGCGCGAAGAGTGGACCTTCCATTCAGGCTAAATTTGATATCGGTACCAACCACATCGATAAATTAACGCTATAATAACCCACCTCGCAAGCAACGAGTTGGAAAACACTGTTCGCCGTGAGATAGTATTAGATGAGAGCCACCTTTGGACGCAGAGCTTACCTCTGGCTCCAATGATATAAATGGCAAGCCAAACATCTAAGAAATCAATGAGTGAATTGTCTCTGTCATCGAAGGGAATGGTCATACAATTATGTCCCATTGCCACAAACTAAAGGGCAATGATCAAGTTAGAAGTGACCGGGATAGTCGGAATACGTACGAAGATCAGGGTCAAGAGGGCCCAGGCACTGTTCCGCTGGGTACTTAAATCGACTGTGAAAACGACAAAAAATGGATTACCTGGTCATCATCCCGGTCTCTGATAGGTTTGTATTATGTGATCAGTGCGAAAACGTGGGATTTTAAAGAACAAACCTATCGTCCAAAAAATGAGTTTATCAATCAACGGAACAGTCCTAGTACAAAAGGATAAGTGGTGGTCGCATATAGACACTTCCAGCTTACTTGCTGTGAATTTCGTTCCGTTGGGTATACAGCAGATAAACCAACGATACTGTGATCCCGATATCATTCACAGCGCTAATAGCCCAGACGGTATTCATAAGCCATCCGAATTGCGCCTCGTAGATGACCAGCGACGTCATACGGACGCCTGCGCCGAAGATCCCAAGACATCCGATGAGGCGGAAAGTAGAAATAGCCCAGGAAATAGCGGGAACCATGATTCGCCTTTTGCCGAGGATGTAGATTCTGTACGCAAAGAACCCTTGGACTGTAATTTCTCAGAATGCATAAGTTCAAGGAGATACTAGACGCACGCACCGAACGCAGTGATAAGGCTGGTGAACAAGACGGCCGTGTCGAAGGTGAATGGTAGGGCTTGAATCAAGCTCTTCGGATTCCCGTAGTTTAAGATGGTGTATAGGTAGAGTGTGTGCGCGACGCACGCAGAGTGCGTGGCCTCGCATGCCCTTAAAAAGAGGATTGATATTCACTGAACACCAATTTAGGGTGAACGTACCAGACGAAGGCAGCCTTGCAGGACATCGTTAGTCACGTTAGCTCTTCCGAATGCGAAGCATACATGCCAGTAGTTTGAGTTTCCAGTTATCGTCCGGGAAGCGAGTGTGGTACACGTACAACTGGGTCGTCGTCACACCGAAGAGAAGGTAGGATAGAAGAACCCCAAGTTCCAAGGCACCTAAGTGGCCTCTTTTGTCAGGTACTTGCCGCAAATCCTGAGAAAAATCTCCGCTCGCCTAGTGTGGGGCTGACATTGACTAAGGCTGGCATGCTTGAGACGCTTGGGGCCTATCTGACTGGCTGGTAGATTTAAGTCATGTATATTTATTGCTTCTCACTAGACAGATAGGAGCGGGAAGAGGATGGGCTGATCAGCAGAGCCTATGCATCATATTATCTCCATAATTGCTATTGTACTCGTGGGAGTTGCCGTGGAGCCTGCCGAGAAAGCTCTGTTGTACAGCCGATGAGGAGCCTTGAAGTTCGTCTATAAACCTGGATATAGATGCTCTTCTCCAATGACCACAAAAGGAAAGAATGTTGATCAATGTCCGTCCGGCCACGCGAGAGCAAGGACGGTGTGTGCACTGCCACCGATTCCTCTATGCTCTTGACCACGACGTGACTCGGATTCATTACTTCTAGCGGCCATAAATAGTGCAAATATAACCCTGAAGCTACACTTTCGATAGTCGAACATCTTGTGAAGAATTGGGTCTGGGATAAGGAAAATATGTATTTCTCTTGCCGCATAATTTGACGAGATCCCTCAACAGATTCCGAATCTATCCATTAACTAGATCTGTCGATGGGCTGCTCGCGCGATCTTCGCTCGATCAACCATGTCACATCTCGTGTTCAATTGTGCAACGACATGAGCAATCATGATCCGCTCGGTAAGCTTCACCCGGGATCCCATCCACCAAAGCGATGCAACAGAAATTTGTATCTTCTGATGCTGCATATAATCTTATCTTTTCCATGAGATCTCAGGTTGTTGCCCTCTATAGCTACGAACACCATCAATGGCGACAACGACGCTTTGGTTCAGTAATCATAATTCGCTGGGCGGATGGATCCGAGAGGGCAAGTTTGATATAACTAGGATTCTATCACTGACAATTGAACAGCTTCTGCCGGGATCCCATCCTTGGAGCAGCGAAGATGAAGGAGATCTCCTGTCAGTCTTCTGACACACCCAGCCCTGCCTCTCCCATGAGCCCTCAGACTTGCCCCAGATACAACCTCTCCCAACACGATGAGTATCCTGAGTATCCTCGTCAACCACGATGATTCTCTAATTTGCCTGGCGGCTGGATCCGAGCGGGGAAGGCTCCCGAATTTGACGCAACGGCCCTCTAGCAAGGGAAGTAGGCGAAGGAAACCATGCCTTTTCAACGGGAGTTGAACGGCTGATCGGTGATATATGCAGCACCGCTTCTGACTTGTTCCTCGGAGGTGCGTCGGAGCACACGAAGGAAAATTGACAACCCAAGTGTGACAGATTAGGGCCAAATAGCTGCAAACTTGATCGCCGAAGCGGCCGAACGCAATCCAAGGCTGAGCAGACGAAAAAAAATTGGGGAAAAAAAAAGAAAGTTTTCTGCACGAATTGGAGCGAGGGTGACAACCTTCTAAATCCTGTACCGAAAAGTTTTTCGAAGCAAAATGGAACCCCTCCCTCCCTGTCCAAATAAGGAAATTTCTTATCTCCGAAGTTGCTCCGAAGCCCCTTGTGCTCCATGCCATCTATGCTTCACAGCGCGCTGGAGAACAAATCTTGCTTGGCGCCCATTGCCAGCGCTTAATGTACCATTTTGACCAAAGGTTCTTGATGGGTGACAGAGGGCCGTGAACTGAACAAATTTGAGGAGGATGACGGTGACTCTGCAGAATTTTGGCCCAAATAAGCCACAAATCTGCCAAAAAGATGGTGACGGCGACATTGCGTGAGCCTTTGGTCGAAATGGTACAGTAAGTAATACGGATTGGCGCATAATCCTAGCGCGGGCTCGAGCGTCAAATTCTATATATGAAGTTCCATTTCTTGATCCTGTAACATCCGAGCTGCCTAGATTTCATCTCCGCCGTACAGGATTCTACAGCAGATTCTACAGCAGGTTACAACATCTTAATCCCGATACTGAATGGCGGAGCGGGAAGCGAAAACAACAATGATCAGCTGGATGATTAAGCGAAGCGCCGAGGCCTTTGTATTTTTGGAGTTAGCGCCCAATTAACAGCACATATGCATGCATAAGGTTCTGCAACACACCACCAGCGTGAGATTTGCCGACGTTGGTGTCCGGAGGAGTCAGTTTATTTACATGGAGGTGGGACAGTCACCTTTCCGCCGCAACTTGTCCTCAGGGTACGAGATAGGCGCTGAGCGGCGACACCTGTCATGCACATTGCATTTGCTTTCAACGTGGGAGATACATATTTATATCTGGTACAAGACATGCCTTCGCTACGCTCCGGTAGCGGAGATCTAAACTTAAAAACAAAACGGGTAATGAGAAACCAATACTTCATTGCAGAATTGTTCGTTCTCCTAACGAGATGCGAGAATTGCCGCCGTTCTTCAAGAATCAGGCTTCAAGTATTGTCGGCTTGTGTCGGTTTCGCTCCGGTGATTGGATAACTGGCTAGTAATCTTACTTTCGAATCTCGATGGGGACATTCCACGCACCAGTTTGGGCGCTGTGAGTGCTTGTAAGAGTCAGGGAGATCCGAGGATTTGGATCCACGTGTGATCTATGGTCCGGAAACTTCCGTGGATGAATCAACAGGCTATGTAAATATATTTTCATCGAGGCTGCGCAGAAGCCAGGTGCGAATTTTTCATAAGATGGTGAGGGATAAGGAACATTGAGATTCGGGCTGCGATACGCGCAGTTGAGGTTGGTGGTCAGCTGGTGGTGTACGTGGAGGTTTGAGAAATAAGTCAGTATGAGTCAGGCTCGCCTAACTCCTCCGGGTGGCCGTGGGGATGTTGAACAATGAAATTCCTTCATTCTATCCGTTGATTTATTCGCGAGAGTTGCAAGACTGTGACCTTAGATCTAGAGCGTAGAGGAGATGTAGGGAGTCGCATAGTTATAGATACCGCTGGAATTTAATGGATAAGACCTGAACCGAATACAAAAATCTTTGACACAGCGAAGAGGGAGGAAGAGGGTCAAAAAGGAGTGAATTGCCGCGATTGAGTACATTGAATAAATAGACATGATATCTACAGACCACTTCCGCGAGTGCTACCGGCAGAACGGTGGGAAGAAAGAGCCGAGGAAATTTCACGGCAGTTTAAGGAGTCAAAGGAGACCCACGCTTGGGGGGACTTACAATTTGGATGTACATTATTTTCGCTTGTGACGGATGAAGAAAGCCTGCTGCGTCCTGTATTCACGCTTCGGCGCTGTTATAGGACCCTGCTTCAATCGAGATGCCAGGAGTTAATTGTGGGACGGGATCGAATAGGACGTACTAATAATCCATGTTCGGCTGTTTTTCTGTGCTGGATGACGAGCACATTAGAGAGCGCATACTAGATATGGGAGAGCTCCCTTTGTTTGTCAAGGAGCGATGATTATAAGCGGGTGTTCTCCTGAATGGCTTATGATTCTGAGGATGAAAGGTAAAGGGAGATGAAGCACGCACTATTTTTCAATTTGATTGGAATGGTTGAGCGAGTGTGTTCGTTGGAATCGTGAGGAGCACGTCTGGCTGTCGATTTTCTGCGCGTCAATCGGGGCTCTGCTTGAAATTAACAATACACACCGAGGATGCATTGAAAGCCACTGCTGGGATTCGACCTCACTTCAGGTCAGAGACAGATTCAAGAGTCGAGACCACCGAGCGAGTTGCGGTCGTAGAAACGACCGCCGATGATGGGGGGAAAGTAAGGTGAGCACAGAAGAATGCGCAGCTTTGCATTGTATTATATAATGCAGATCCTGCAGACAAGGCTAAATGAAGGTATACATGCAGTGCGGCAGAAGGAGATTGAATAGGAAGTGCACAACAAAGGCACAACACGTAGCTCATCATGTGCCTGCACAGCCTGTAAAATCCACCGGGGCAAAAGCAGTAGCTGATTGCGCAGGAACACTGCCACAGACCATGAGCGCTAGCAGCCTGAGAGCAGAAGTGAACGAGCACAATATTACGAGTATGAGGTAAGAGCCAAGCATGCACGAAGCATTGTGCACCACCTCGTCCAATGACGGATAAATAAATAAATAATCCCGCACAATGCCCAGATCTGTCCAGATGCAAGTGGTTTCGAGTTGGCGCTGCGGCACAGCAAGTACTTTGGGTCATGAGGCTTGGTGCCGTGCTGTGTCAGATGCAGGAGGACAGAATAAACGGAGTCATGTAGTATCAATGGAGAATAGCTGTGGCCTTGCTGCAAGCTCATGAGAGTTGAAAATGTTGTAAACTAGGGACCAGGAAGGAGGAAGAGAAACAGGGATAACACAAATGGGGATCGAGCCAAACATGTACAATGACATTCGAGAGATTTCGTTAAGAGAACGGATAAGCTGTCTGATATACTGTCTTTTTTCATTCAATTCGAACGTCACGCGTCACGCACCCCTTTTTTATATTGCGGCAATAATTTTTTATCAGTTTATCAGATTTTCTGGCGAAAGCAGTATAAGATTGGCTTCCTAGTCTCCCGTAGTCAGACCATAAAACAAATATGAATTATTTTATTTTTTTGGTGGGAGTGGGAAAAAATCTTATTTATGTTGGCTTCCTGGCCTTCAAGCTTCTTCCCCTCACAACCATGTCCAAGTTGAAAACAGTGTGAGTATCTGGACCTCCTGTTTAGACATTTTTATTCAATTAGTGTCTTTTAATTAGCATTCAGCTTCACAGTAAGTACTTTCCTATGTAGATTCTGCCAAGCCATGCTCAGCCCTTGATCACAGGTATCCGTGTCACGTCCTTGACTAACCCCCACAATGATCTTCCAGGTGACATGAAATTGTTGCCCAACTCATTGTAGAGGAGAACGTTCTTCTACAAACCCTGCCGGTGGTGTTGGAAAACCATCAAACGAGTTGGAAACTGGGTTTGGGGTGTAACATGTACATGTGGGATGGTTTTGCACTATAGAATTGTGATTCACTGTGACTCTCACTTCCCTTCACAGCCCACCCCATGCTCCTACTTCCTCAGTAACCATCTTGCACCAGAGTGAAACTGAAGGAACAGGACTTCTTGGATAGCTTATTCTTGGAAAAAATCTGGCTTCTGATTCGTTGTTGCGTTGGTTAGGGTTAGGCTTAGCCATCAGATTTGCCTATACCCTATTTGGAAACTGTTGTTACCCTCCTTCGAACGCACATTTTGCCCCACATATGAGGATGAGATTTTTCCACCATGTAAAGCATGTGGAAACATTATTGTCACAAGATCCAAATTTCAGTGACCGATATTCCTAGGCTTCAAAAGGAATGTCAGATAAATGACAGAAATAATAATCGAAATTAACAGACCAGCCATTGGGGCAAAGCCACAGGGGTTCTTGTTGGGAAGTGGCGGCCCGAGAACGGGAGGTTGTACGTTGTGTAGGCTCAGAAGTCCCTGCGGCAGGGGGGTTCCCTGAGGTGCCAGACGTAGCCCTTGTTATACGCCAGGGAGCAACATCTGTTTGAGCCGAGAGCGGCTGTGCTGCTGGTGTTTCACGTCTGGGAGGCATTGGAAAGTGAGATGGACATCGACCTTACAGGATACGAGATTAAATATACAAAGCAGTGGGAAACAATGTGCCGATTTGCACTTGCACACTTTGTGGAACGGAAACCTGCCGAAACTGGTGTATGAAATGCAACTGATATTGAAAGATATATGACCATTGTATGAAATGCGACAGGAGATATATGAAAATTTGTCAGCATTGAATGTAAACCAACTAGAATAACACAAAACTGTATTGTTAAATGACAGATAGAAGTCCCAAGATGAAAATGTCCCCAGAGATATATGAATTGCGATTCGCATTCAAGCTTCAGCTGGACATGAAATGTCCAAGCCTCTGATTTAGTAAAGGGGAACAGAAAGATATATGAACTTGATCATATTGATGAACACAGGCAGTGCTTCGGTGGATCAATGTGGCCCCTGGCAAGATAGTTTTAAAAAGATGAGAGACTCGAGAACTGCTGGGAGTTTTGGAAAAGACTCAATGCCGGGAATCCGAGTTTATATCGAAAGCGCTTCTTTGCCGAGGCAACGGGGAGAACAGTGCACCGTGTGTAGCTGAATGGAAGCCTGCTGAAACTGTTGTATGAAATGCAACTGATATTAAAAGGATATGTGACTGTTGTATGAAATGCGACAGGAGATATATGAAATTTTGCCGGGATTGAACTAAAAACTGTATTGTTAAATGATAGATAGAAGTCCCAAGATGAAAACGTACCCAGAGATATATGAATTGTGATTCGGATTCAAGCTTCAGCTGGATATGAAATGTCCAAGCCTCTGATTTAGTAAAGGGGAACAGAAAGATATATGAACTTGATCATATTGATGAACACAGGCAGTAAATCGGTAACACATTGCCCGAGCTGCTGAACCTGACGGGTCCACGGGTCGGGTATGGATCTCCACGGGTCGCATCTGACCTCAACCCGCAACCCGTACCCGGCACACCTGACCCGCAAAACCCGTCAGGTAGACCCGAACCCAACCTGAACCCACATCCTTCCCTATTTCTTCAGCAAAAAAAAAAAAGAAAATTCGGGAGTCAAGATGTAGCATGTTCTGAGGGTGCATAGAAGGTGTAGGACCCACCCTGTATACTCAGATTTTCTTAGCTAGACAACCCCTGCGCATAAGAAATATTTTAACGTCGGCGGTTACAGAAACCAAGCACATGCAAACAAACCTTTCTGCCTCAACACAAAAAAAATCATTTTCATCAAAGGGTCAAGATTTACCATTTTCTAATGTGCATATAGATTATATAACCCACCCTACATACTCAGAATTCCTTAGCTAGACAATCCCCATGCAAAAGGAATATTTTGATCTCCAGTGTAGGAATCAGCGCCGTACCATATACAGCTACGACCGTAACC
This sequence comes from Mycena rebaudengoi, assembly GCA_029282285.1. Taxonomy (NCBI): domain Eukaryota; kingdom Fungi; phylum Basidiomycota; class Agaricomycetes; order Agaricales; family Mycenaceae; genus Mycena; species Mycena rebaudengoi. The sequence goes on along the minus strand of JARJCX010000200.1, from coordinate 261,527 downwards.
TTTACTGTGTTTTATGATTACAGCCGTAAATGAGCTCTTCAGGGCTCTTACAGTATGGCTACGGTAAGTTTATGGTTACGATACAGCATTACGGCTGTATGGGGTGTATTAATTGGGATGTTAAAATACAATTTAAAATTCCCCAATGTTTTTGATGTCTTCAACCACCATTGATGGCCATTGAACTTTGTCCAATAACGACTGTCATACAAAGGCGCAGTGATACCTGTTGTTCCTTAATGGGACCGCGCCGGTAATACTACCTACCTACCGTCATGACAAGCAAATGACAGCTGTCAAAACAGAACACTGACACAGCCACTGGGACAACGCGTAGGCCCCTGTACTGTACACACGATGATGCATACAAAATCCGAAAAAAAAAAAAGCATTTTCTGAATACTTCTTACAAAGCTATATGTCTGAAATGCACTGACCAGGTACAAAATTAAATTACACAAAGAACTGTGGCAGTCAACTCGACTAGCAAGTGACCTGTGGTCATGAGAAGGCTTTCTGTGTACCTGGCTATAATTTTTTTTTAATTGATAATAAACCCGACCTCAGGTCACTCAAGTCGACTTAAAGTCACTTGGATTGGCTTGCAAGTCGAGGGAAGTCGCGGCACCTGACCCAACTTGACTCGACTCAAGTTGGCTTTTGTAAGTCGACTTCGTGGGGTCAAGTCGCAAGTCGCGGCTGGCAACATTAGTACTGTATGTATGCTTTGCTACACTGACAATATCAATCCTGGTATCCATCGCTTAATTTTAGAAGGGGTAGATCGTCGCAAGCGAAACTTGAAGCTCGCCTAGCCCTGACCCATCCGATCTTTGCCACAATGCCCTTCTCGGTGGCGCAACTGTGAGTCTGCCTTTGATTTTAATAGCGGTTGTCGTTGACATGCATGCCTTATCACTCAGGGTTGTACCCATTGTACGGAACTTTCTTTCCCACTTGGGATCTTGACCTAATTGCGCATTACAATTTGTCGGGACTATCCTCAGTTGGGGGCTGCTCGGCACTCTCTTCGTTCAAGTCACTGTTGCACAAAATCCAGGTTTCAAGCTGATACGGCACCCCCCTGTGTCGTAGTTAGGATCTAGCATGCTCAAATCTCGACATCATCGAAGTACTCCCTATTTTTACCACCGATCCTAAGCCCTAGCTAACCGCTCTCCAACGCTTCTAGAACCACCCAAATCCGTCCAGAACTGACCGAGATCTGAGCCTCACAACGGACCGGATCATGTGTTGCTCTTTATTTACGTTCCCTGCCGACTGTCATCAATAAGGGAGTTCAAATAACAAACACGCCGAGTGCTGAGACGCAGTGAGACGCCGAAACTAATTTTTTCACATGGGCAGGAACTGTGTAGGACAACAAGAGGTTCAAAAACCATGCCATGAGTTTTCTTTGACATAGAACTTGCACAGATCGCGCTGACACATTTTAATGATGCCCCAAACACATTTTTTGCCGCCCAAATGAGGAGCGAAATTTGCCCAGGCCAGATTGCGCTGAATAATGTGAGTCGAGCCAGTTGTTGAGTTACAAGCTGCCGAAGATTGACATGCGTTCGCGTTATTTGTCCAAGTTGCTGATCCGCGTCTGCTGCTGGGCTCAAGCCGCGGATTTTGCCTTTTCAAGCGAGGACAAATGGGAAATGGGATTTCCGGCGATCGTGTCCGGGGTTTTGTCCGGGATCATGTCCGGGATCACAGATCAGAGGTCGATGGCAAGCAAGGGTACATAGTCAGCTAGGCGCGTTTGGGGAGTGTCGTGAGCGACTAGCAAGGACAGGACGCGTCAGAGACGCGTTTTAATACACTATAATCCACTTTTATTGCCCTATAAGTCACCAGAAATCCAGTTGGAATTCAGATCACAAAATTTTTCAGGATTGGTCCAGAATAAACACTACACCACGTGCCGGACGGCGGAAATGATTTGTTGTGCGCCGACAAAGCCACCCTTTGTCCGTGATGCGCCCTCATTCGAGGCACCTTTATCTTTATTGGAGTCTATTTTTGGCATCCATGTTCGACACAAATCTGGATTAGGGGTTGCGGCGGAAAGTACGCCGATGATGCCATCAAGGGGCTATCGGACTTCTCTCTCTTCTCGTCTTTTGCTCATGGCGACCGCGTCAAAGACCCCTCAACCTCGAGACGAGCTCACGCAGACTTCAAATGGTCGACAGGAACAGTCGGATTCCTCGTCCCTTCCTCCAGAAATCCGTGGCGTCGCGGCAACTTGCAGTTCTTGACGTCTTCCAAGCGCCCTTCTCGAAATCAAGATGGCAACTATCCAACTTGAATGTCAACGTGGATTGCCTCCACAACAGCCGGTTCTTGACCGGGTCAATTTCGTGTTTTCAGATATCAGCTCAGAACTCTGCAGCACTGCGATGATATCTTGGAACTTAGATGGGACAATCGTCTGTCCGATGGGAAGCGCGCATCTCATTATAACGACTCATGCATCATGATACAGCGAGTTGTACCTGACTTCTCCGAGATATTCTCCCAGCGTCGTGGCTTCTACAATGAGAAACTGTTGCCCTGTGCTCCGGGATTCATGTATGTTGTCTCTCAGACGAAGCCCCCGACTTCCGTCCATCCCTTTATGCGAGCCCTTCCCCTCATCCTCTTGTCTGTACTCGGTTTTGCGAACGCAGGGATCTTGAGGCACCCAGCTGAGGTAGTGGATGTTTCACAGGTCACTGTGTCCGGCTTGTCGCTCTCAGATGCGGCAGACAGCACGGCTGCTGCGGTACTCAGCACGCAAGTTGTGAGTATCATCTACTTGGCCTGATCTACATCCAACTCTTTCCTAGCCGGTGTCCGTACATGCGCCTCAATCAACTAGAGGACTGCTCAACTACCGTATATTGACGGACATCCCGACCGATAATTTGCCCTCCACACTCTTACCTCCTGACGCAAGGTGAGCGATTGGGTTTTATCAATTTTGTGATTCGTATCTGACAAGAACGGCTCAGATTTCGAGGGGGATTTGGGTCTGGCGGGTTTGGCGGGTTTGGCGGGGGTTTCGGAGGATTTCCGGATGGCGGAGGCACGTTTGTCACCCAAGCTGAAGCCGCCCAAGAACCGTCTCCAACTCCAGCCCCTGCAACTCCGGCACCCGCAACCCAAGCACCAACTACTCCGGCGCGCACGCCCGCTCCAAAGTCCTCAAATGGAGCAAGCAGCGTGAAAGCATCACAGGTGACGAGCACCTCATCTACGGCGCAAAACTTGAGCGCTGGTTTCTCACTACACCGGCGTAGTTCCGCCGGCTTGTCCAGCCAAATTACTCATACTCCTGCGACTGCCAATCCCGAGAACACACTAGGAACATCTTCCTCGAAATCCTCGACAAAATCAACACACACCTCCGTGATAATAGGAATTCTGGTACCTCTCCTGAGTGTCACGCTGGTCATTGCAATCCTCATTCACCGACGCTGTCGCCAAAGACGGCGCTCGACCTGGGTGTTCTATGGGTTGGGGAAGGACCGTACACCGAATCCACCACCACAGAACTCGACATCCGAGACATCGACGTTGTCGGATGCGGTCTGCGAGAAGGATACACAGAGCCAGAATGCCGCAAATTCTCTGTCAGTCTCGTTCTAAAAGATTGCTGGCCATTTCTGATAATAGGTTCTTTAGGTCCAACAATATACTTCTAGCATCGTCTAGCAATGGTCCTCCTTTGTTCCGGACATCGACCTTTGCCTCATCGACTTGGCCTGACACGCCTCTACCTCCCTACGCCCGGCCGCTACCTGACTTACCACTGTTTCCTCATGTACCATCGCTTTAGGAGCCAGGCGACGTTCACTCCGTGAATTTGTTTGTCCCTCTTTCTCGGGTCGTTGCTTTTTGTGCAAAATTGACTGTCATGCTTGTAACCCAGCAGTAATCTTCCCAATCCTTCAACTTCACGATGGATGGCCATGCCTACTAGTACTGTCATTTAAAAATCTAAAATTATCTATTGCCGTTACACCTTGTCTCGCTTTCGAAGCTACTCGCAGCAATTCCGGTCTTTCCTGTGGTTGCTGCGATTCTACACGTCTCTTTCGCAAGGAGGCGATGTAAGAAATCCGGACCGGACCGGGATCATCGAGCATCCATAGGATCGCTGCCGATGTCTGCTTCCACACCAGGAAACAGTCACAGGGAAACATGGTAGAAACTCATTCAGAATGATATAGTGTACGGATAGTATTCATGGTGCTTCAATACACAAAAACACCTGGTAATAGACGGGCGTGTTATCGACATGCGAAAACCCCGGAAGGGTTGTGTGCGTGATGTCTCAGCGGAAGAAGTTCGTGAACACTACAAGGTTCTGAAGGAGATGAGCAATTAGATATGTAATATGAACTGAGGACGAGGGTCGGGTTGAAGTTGAAGTTGGCCTTCGAAGTGAAACGATTAGAATATTAATCCCTCGGACAGCCCCGGCTGGCTTCCAGTCCACTGCGAAGTGAGCATTGAAGGTAATCATAATATGAGGTATATGGTGGCCGTTACGCGCCAACTTCATTTTGACGTGCCGATCACGGCCAGCCCGGTGCAGTTGCTTCTACATTAGCTTGAAGAGACCTAGATTGAATAATTATATCGGGCCCTCCAGTAACAATAGCACGATTGTTTAAACAATTTGCGTCTAGACGCAAATTGCCGTTTAAACGCATGTTTAATCTAAACATGTTTAACGCAAGCGGCGCACGGGACCGTGTTTAAACGGGACGGTTTAAACACTGTTTAAACCGACAAAAAAGCCAAATACACACCGTGGTTCGAACTTACGACCTCATGTAAGAGGGGTACTGCAAGCAGTGGACAGCATAACCAACTGGCCCAAAAGGTCCTTTGGATATTCTAATTTCGGATGCTCTTTCCATTTGCCACGAAGCGATGAGATATGGGCCCCAAGGGCAATAAATAGTACAAGGTGTTAAATATCAGCCTCCCCAATGATATTCAGGCAAGGATGCTCGACTCTTGGATTAAGCAGCAGGTGAAAACCATGCTCAGAAATATTGATGAGACCTTCCTCATCAAGCCACAGACATTGTGTCATGATTGTCATTAACAAGCTTAGAGAATCCTATGTATCTGGCACAATTGATCCAAATGATTGGAGACCTTTGAGACCTGCCTGAAAAGACAGGGCTGGGATATCAAGACCAAGGTACGGGCAATTTCATTTCATTTATTTTCAGTGTAATACTATATATATCTTATGCCCTGACCGCAGGCCTGTGAAATGCTAGTAATCAAAACACCCGTTAGGTTGCTTCCAGAAGGAACAGTGTGCATTATTTCGGGAAACCCTGGGCCGTGGCTCAGGGGGATATAATCGACTCGAGATTTGCAGGATTCAGGGACTCTGTGTCATACAGGACATCTACGAAAAGATAAGCCAAGAAGAGTAACAGAAATTTGGAAATAATCATGTCGCAGGGGTGGGCTATAGCACACCAACTGTCCCACTGAATATAATCATGCCTTGAATCAGTGTCGACTACACAGCGTAAAGATCACGAATGCACACACAGTTCTCTCTGCTTAAACGGAGTCACGGTCATTAATCACAAAATTGAAGGTCCCTTGTGATGTACGAGCACAAAATATAGACAGGCATTTTCGATATATTTGTATAGCCTGAAAATTGCCAGAGGATACAGCCTTCGTTCTGATACAAGTATCCATTGAGGAGCTCCACTTACAAACCTAATAGCTGTAGTAGACCTGCACTGGCAGGTTTTCAGAGTTCAATAACCAGAGAATAAGAAGTTCAATGCAATCCAAGCTGAAATCTCTGCCATTGAGCTTCAAGCTTGGTTCCCACTGCAAGCAAATGACGTGACAGTCAAATGTTGACCGCCACGGTGCCGGTTGCTGGACGGTCTCCCAATGGCTAAATTTTTACTGTATTATGTATTTGATGATGGGCCACAAGGCGGACGCATGTAAGAACAAAGGTGAAGACTGTTCTTAAATAAACGGCAACCCCTCCAGACTGGGCCCACTGTACTAAGTAGAATTGGGTAAAAGGCTGGTTGTCTTTTTGGGCGGCATGGGTAGGGAAATCAGCACTCAAAATGAACAAGAGCTGTGAAGGATATTTTGCGTATTGCCTTGCACTTCATGTAAAAAAGAGAACAAGTTATGAAATCAAACATGCATTAACCTCATGGTGCATCACAGATGACACAAGGTACCAAGGTTTTGACCGTGAACCAACCGTCACCGTGGCGGTCAAATCTGACCGTCATGGTGTTTGCCCACAGTGTCCGACATTTCACTGCAAAGGGCCGGTGATTATCCCTTTTAAGGTCGGGTACGATTTTCAAGCATTTGAACATTTTGTCCGTGTCCAGACCTAAATTTTTATCCTGCAAGGTCAAATGAGTAGGAAAGAAATTATTATATTACTCTATGTCCTCCGCACCCTCGTCAAGTTCTCCAATGTTGATATTGGACTTCCCTCAAACTTGGGCTGGCAACGGCGGTTTCCAGACCTTTTTATTCTGTTGAGCAGATCATCAATAACTTCTGAGTGCACACCCCAATCTTCATATGGTCCTGAAAGAACAGTCAAGATGGAGTTGGAAGGTAAGTGTGCAAAGTAGAATGTCGTTGTTTCGAATGGGTTCCATAAAGCTAATCACAGATAGAGGAGTTCAGTGTTGTGATAACCGGGACCAAATAAGAATTTCCACGCTGCAAGGAATCCAGCATATTGGACTGAATTACATTGTTCAAGTTCATACAAGTTAGGCAATTATTGTGTCCATCAGTGGTCGAAGTCATCTGAGATCTCTTTGTCCGGACTTTTAATCTGTGGTGGCCACATTGTCCTCAGTTTTGTCCAGACTTTGCGCTCACCTTGGTGGCCGACATTTCAAATTTTGGCCAGACCCTGTATCCACTCTTGAAAGGGATAATCACTAGTCCTCACTGTAACTGTTAGTGAAGGGTTTTAACATAAATTACATGGCAAATCAATTTACTGAGTGCTGGGGAAGATGGCAGAACAAGATGAATAATTGACACCTGCTGAGCACCACCCTCAGTTGAACCAAACCCGCTTTCGACGAAGGTACTTGAACACTGTTTTAGTTTACACCACTTTCAGCTTCAACCAAAATATTGCCGAGGCCGTGATTTTAGAAGCCACAAGCTTCCCAAAAAAGCGGCTATTCAAACTGTTCACTGCTGTTTGAAAATGAAGATTCAGATTCGTGTGGACTCAAGGACAGGAAAACCGTTGTTCAGTACAGTGATCCCACCTTGCAATTGACTGATTGTGAGTATGTCTCTGGGCTTTAATGGTAGATGTTCAAACTCAGAACATGTTTCAATCAATATCCTGAATTTATGTTGCACCCTTGGAGCGGTTATTGCTGTTTGACGAGAAGGATGTAGGATAATGGGGTCAATTAGTTCAACTAAAATTCAACCACCTGGGCGGTTGGACCTGCATTAATTCCACCTTACTTCAGCTTTAATGTTTTCTAACTTACCTACAAACATGTTAAACCATCAAACTGAGTATCTTAATATGCTGTAATACAACTGTCCGGCTCCTGTTATGTGGCTCTATAGAGGAAGGAAAGAAGAATGGAAGGAAGGAAGAGGTATAACCACAGTGGTCCCATAGAGCAACATATGGGTACTGAGCAAGTCCAACCTCAACTTCATTAGAAGTTGAGCCCTCCCAAATTTCGGCGAACTACCTTGACCCGCCAACCTCTAATTCCCAGGTCTTCATGCTGGGAACACAGAGTTCTCATACACGCTCTGAACAACTGGACTGTGTCGTTGCCTTTATATTGCATTATGTGTGGTTGAGCTACATTGAAGTTGAATTGTGTCTAATGTAACTCAAGTTGCAGTCCCTCAAAAGCTGAATGAAGCGACTCAGTTCTACAATGCCTTTGGGAAATATTGTCTATGACTACACTGAGTCATTGGTTTCTGGCAAGTCCACTTGCACCTGCTTCCAAATTGCTCAAGCCTGCAAAACAATGACCTGCTTACTAATTGTGACTCCAATTCATTTTGTGAGCACTGGTTATATTTAACTGGCATGGCATCACAGATACAGATATTTATCCAACAGCAGGGCTAGAGTCTCCTTTTTATATAAGAACTTGTATTTTGGGGGAATAAACACATCAAGAGCAAACTGAGCATCTATTTAATCCAAGAGTCGAGCACCCGTGCCTGAATATATTATCAGGGGAAGCCAATATTTAATGCTCTGTACTCCATCATTAATATTTTTTTTGCCATTTGGCCCATATCTAATCGCTCCGTGCCAATAGAAAGGGCATCCGAAATTAGAATATCCAAAGGACCTTTTGGGCCAGTTGGTTATGCTGTCCACTTCTTGCAGTACCCCTCTTACATGAGGTCGCAAGTTCGAACCACGGTGTGTAATTGGCTTTTTTGTCGGTTTAAACAGTGTTTAAACCGTCCCGTTTAAACACGGTCCCGTGCGCCGCTTGCGTTAAACATGTTTAGATTAAACACGCGTTTAAACGGCAATTTGCGTCTAGACGCAAATTGTTTAAACAATCGTCCTATAGATTCTTGGCCCTCTAAATACAGTCTTTAAAGTTACTACATAATTTAGGCATGCCCCGCCCCCCACCAGGGACTCACTTTGGGGAAAAGCTCCCCGTTTTCTAGCACTTTTGCCTACCCTCCTCCCAAGAACATTCCACTTGGGTGGCGTCATCGATGGCCAACTCCGAGCGTCGTTGACGGCATTTTTGTCTGATTTCGCGGCTGCAGCCTTTTCCGGAGGGGGCTCTTCTTGATCTTTGAGGGTTAATCTGCCCACCACGATTTGAACCATCTTCCTCACTTGCACCATATCGATTGGACCAGCATTCCCCATGCTGACATTCATTGATGCCATTCTTGTGATTATCTAACCCAGCCGAGATAAAAAAGGCCGCGCTTGTAATAAGTGGGTGAAGTGCCTTTTTGCAAACTGTTTTTCCTTTCCGGAGATGGGTCATGTTAAAATTGTGGGTCCTTTGTCGCTTAAGTGAAGCAATAAAGTGTTTTGTTGCTTAGGGCTCCCACACTGATGCAACAAATTTGTTTTCATTCAAGACCCCGCTGAGTTCCCAATTTGCCGAGTGGAATGCGTCTCCTTTTCTGTTGGAAGATTATGCTACAATTATAGATCAATGCCTCAACGTTTTCTTGCCCCTTAAGTGATGCAACAATTTTGTTTTTGCTCAAGGCATCGGTGAGTTCCCCATCCCAAATTAGCCGAGTGGAATGGGTCTTCCTTTCCGTTGACAGATCATGTTACAATTATAGATCAATGCTTCAACAATTCCTACTATGTTGCCCAGCCGTTTCGTACTACGAAATGGTGGCTGGGGCCGTGACCCAGCCACCATTTCGTGGTACGATACTAACCTGGCTGATTCTTCGCTGCGACCCGAAGATTCCGATTTCAGAGCCTGTAGGATGATCACTCATACATGCAAAGGACCCACTCGAAAAATGTGTATGTTTCGAGAGCAAAACGGTCATATCGCCGAATACTGAAGCTGATCCTAGCGTCTCGAGGATGGAATTGAGAATGATCACCACAGGGTCGACGAAGTGATAGACAATATATGAAATTAAGAGTGAACGTACCGAGATTCGTGCCTCCAGATCCACTTGCAAGTAATCGGATTTCTGAAACGAAAAATATTATGTGGGTTTGCTAGTCAACCGGCAAACTTACGACCGCAACTCCCGGAAACGGTGCAAGCAGACTGGGAGCGCTGCTGAGTGTGGACCTTGAACGCCGCAAAGAAATCAGACCAACTGGGAAAGCAAAAGTAGGGAGGAAAGAAATTACTTGCCCGGTGTCAACTGGGCAGAAAGCACCGAGGTACGTTAGCGATGGAACTCTCGCAATATGCCGGTATATGCAACGAGTACACAGAACTTGGTATTTCATTTTGAATCCGCACATAAAATTGAACCAATGAGACTGATCTTTTCGCATGATACCAACTGGTTAGTCGTGTCGACAAAATACAGTATTCGGGCACAAACGGGCCGTAAAACGCGAAAACGCCCTCAAAACGTGCTTACCGCTCTGTGCGCGGCCATAGAAGCGGACGGTGGACAGTGGACGGTGGACGAGGCATAATTCGCGGGTTGGACTCCGTGATTTAAGCATAGCGTAAGGAACCACACCGCTAAGCCGCCTGTTTTGTGTGTCGAGTGATATTTCGAGCGAGTTTGAGTCCCACAGTATCGTTCCACCACTGCTGGGCTCTGCGATACCTGCATCATTGAACTGATAAAAGGCTCAACGAAAGGAATGCATCAAAGTCTCTGCGTCCATGAGCATGGATGCGAAGCAGCGAGTTGAATTTGAGTGGATTGTCACTTACTGAGTCCGTATTCACGTATTGGAGAGTAAGACAACACACGCTGCATCCCAGTCAGTCCGCCTATGAAAACGCTTCAAGGTGTGAGACTCAATCAGAAGGAAAGGGGGGATATACCGAACGACTATTCCGCGGTGAACTCCCGAGCGTGAACCCGTGGATAGAGAAACAAGTTAGCAAAGAATAGCAAAGAAAGACTTGAGCGCAAGAAGATCTAAAACGTTCTCATTCACCCGGCGCTGAAGTATTGAAGCGCGATGACCGGAATCTAGCTGTCAATCCATTCACGCATAATATTGAAATGTGGTTACTATAATGGGCTCGATAAAATCAAGTATATGGACGGAAAACGACCGCGCAACGGATAACACGCTAAAAAATCCATATAGCTTGAGTGCAATTCAGACGCTATACCGAAACTGCTCCTTTCCATTTTGAGAAGGGCAGATGCAGGACGAGATAGACCAGATGACTAGTTAAAATTATGCGATGCTTTTCACCCAAATCCTGACCGTTAAACAGCAAGGTAAGACAAGAAATCTCTACGGAAGTTAGCGCAAGAAAAAGGGGACGGAAAGCCCAAGTCTCCGCCAAAATTCGATGGCAGCGAACATGAAGAACAGACGTACATCAATGCGTATTGCGGCGAATCATTGAGGCAGGTGAGAATTGGATTCACGTGGCGTGAAGGATCCAGCGGTTTCTAGCCAGCGCAGGGTCGATCCAGGGCCACACCCGTGGCAGACTCTGTGTGGTCAGCGATGTACTCCCAAGTCAATCCAAATTCGAGACACATGGGATACTCGGGTGAAGCAGCGAGTGGTAGGAAGAACGTTTCGCGCCGTGATCCGTGAGCCACGGAGTGATTGGTCAGTAACTTACGTCAACTCGCTGTTTTCTTTTCCAACGCCCATGGCTGAACGCAGATCTGCGAAGAGATCTCCTTCGGTATAGATATCGGGCCCCGTATGTCGGTAACTCTGGGGTGCGTTCGCTCCCTCTTCCCCAAATTCATGCTGTATTGATCTATCCCCCCGTCTACACTGGAATGGCCTCTGCCTCCAAGACCCCCCCCCCCCCCACTCGGCTTTCGTTTGGCGCAGTACGTCAGCGCGTTCCCTGGGGGCAACGCCGCCGCGACGTGGGACAACGCCCTTGTGGGAAGCCAATAGGCGTAAACGCTTATTTGGGGCTCACAACGAATATGGGTGCGTCCGCTGGGCTGCAATTTTATTCCACAATTATTCTGATGAGCGCTGAAGGCCGCCAAGCCGCTGCTGGGCGTAACTGTGAAGGATTCGGCGCCAACCCGTTCTTCCCTGTCGCCACTCCCGCAACTATCAACGGTATCTGGTGTGACTGCCACCGTTAAACACTTGTGCGTCGATTTTAATTATTCATTCGTCCCACGTTTCTCCTTTGCATTGGTTTCTCCGCGTATTTCCTTGGAAGAGGTATATGCGTTCACAAACCGCCTGACCGGCCTGGTCTCGAGACGAGTATCAGCCTTCCTGGTATCGTGCCAACTCCTGTTCTTTACGTTGCCTCTTGTCTTCCCCATGACCTTCCGCCATTTATTCTTTATTGCTGCACTCTGTCCCTTCTTCTGGGTGTCTTCTCACCACTAAAATTTACATTACAGCATCACCCACGGACAAGAACACCTCCGCGGTGGCTCCGAGACGTCGCATATCTATTCATCGAATATCGACGATAAGACGTTCCATGAAGTGTGTTTTACCCCTCTCGCCTCCCACGTTCGCTCCCTCATCCCCCGCTTGATATCTTCGTTCCTCGTTCCTGCCCTTTCGTCGTTGGTAAAAAAATCCTGACTCTCGCTCTCGTTCGCCCAGCTCTACCTCTGGCCCCTCGCCGAAGCCGTGCACCTTGGCGTCGTTTCTGTCATGTGCGCATATAACAAGATCAACCAGACGCAGGTGTGACAGAACAGCAAGATTATCACTGGCGTGTTGAAGGAGTTGGGGTTTATGGGTGCGCTTCCACGTTTGCTTCCTTAAAATATTCATTTTCCATGAATCCCCTCCGTCTTAGCTTAAGCTGGGAGCGTCTCAACGTAGAAATCTTAAGCTGGAATCTGAGCTGAGCTGGCTTAAGCTGTGTGAAATAATATTTACTTACAGTAGATATATTTACACTACAATATAGACAACCTTGGCCCTGCTTAAGCCAGCTTAAGATCAGTTCAAGGTCCAATTCTAGCTCAAAAGAGCGACCTCGCTTGCACCCCAGCATCCAGCTTAAGCCGACTTAAAGCACCAAGCTCAAGCCAGCTCAAGCGAGGGCACTTAAGCAAAAAAACACATATCTATACAATATAAGTAATGTATCAACCAAACCTGAAAGGCGACAGAGTGCAATTTTGCAACATAAATACCCCGAAATCAGCTCTGTTCCGATGCCGCCGAAATTCGAACAAGTGGCATCGGTGGCACGGTGCGGCGGCGACGGAGTTGGCAGTGGAACAACACTTCGGGCTCATTGAGAAATAGAGGGCTCGTGCATTATAGACACTGTTGACGATCCAGTGATGCAGGCTGCAGAGTGGGGGACGAGATGGCAGTTGAGAAGCAAAGAGGCCTTTGTTTGGACCTTGTTTGTCACTTGTGATCGACAATCAAGCCTTTGTTATCGATTGATTGATGGCAGCCAAACACGCCGGTCTTTGTCTTCCTCCTCTTCGACTACACAGTGAACATATTCTCGAAGGAAACCCGTCCATCCATCGATGCCTCCTACTGTTGTCCCTCCTTCAAGCTTCTTTGCTGTTACAAGCTGGTGTGGACCGTGGTACTCGGCGCTCACACTGCGCACCACTTCGGCACGGATGCCACTTGAAATTTACGCTGTAGATTGGGTGGTTACACGGTACGCTTCGCTTTGCTTGCGCTGTGCCATCATGAACTAACCAACCATCTCCGGATTGCTGTCTTCATGTGGTTGTTGACTCCGCGGTCTCATTTACATGCTGCCACTTGCCAGCCGGCTTTTTGCCTGTGCATTCTGCGCCCAAGAGTGTATTGCCGCCGCCATCCGAATCTGTGGGTATCAGTAACGGACCTAAGGCCGGCTTAAGCTGGATGCTGCCAGTTAGGTAGCTGGAGACGGCGGTTTTTTGGCTCATTTTAAGCGGGCTTAAGCGAGACTACTTTTGTGTATATTACAGTGTATATCTACTGCATGTATAGTATTTAATATGGCTTAAGCCCAGCTCAGCTTAGATTTTAGCTTAAGATTTTTCTGTTGAGACGTTCCCAGCTTAAGCTAGGCCGGAGGGGTGACAGATTTTCCCAGTTTCTTGTTCGCTAACTTTACAAGGAAAAATCGGAGGAGGGTGGTGGATCAACATGTGTGGGAGTTTTGATGCCTTGAGGAAAGCGCGCGTTGCACTCAAAGGGAGATTAATTCCACTGAGACAAAGGCAAATGAATTAGAAATATGAATAAGTAGAATGTCTCCATGCCAGCAAATCTCATCCCTTTTTCCTCACTTAATAAATTTGGGGAATGGCAAATTTTGGGGACGAAGAAAAAAAGAACAAGCAACGGGAATTGAACACACAACATTCCAGGGCCTTAATACTGTCCACATGGAGGCAGCTCAAACCACTACATAACAAGAAATATGGATGTTGGCCATTACGAGGCATCCAGACAACATCCAGATGATCCCCAGAATGACCGGTGACTATCCATCCGACCAGTGGGATTTTACCCCATGCTCAAGTTGGTTAAGATCAGAGCACATGCAGGCACATGTTGTACATGCATTTGAGGCACTAAGAATCTTAGTGCACTGACTAATGCCCCCTGTGTCAACTACAAAAGTTCTCCCGTGGTTCAATAAATTAATTTGAACGATAGAATCCAGTCATTGTTCAAAGAGAAAAACAGGGGTCTACTGGGGTTATTTGTTTTTAGAAAATTTCCCGTATTGACGGATCCCCGTTGCACATGTATGCATCTGAGAACTCGAGCCAATATTTGACCTGACAGTAGCAGTGACACTCAGGAGTGAATGTAGTTGTAAATGTTACGAGTCCTAAATTTATTTAGGTAATCGTTCTTTATCAGCGTTTTCTACCTACTTTTCTGTACAAATTTCAGACTTTTAGATTTTGACTAAATGTGGGAGTACTGATCTTCTGGTTTTATCTTATGACCACTTGGTTTTGTGCAGCGACCTTTCCTGACGGATCGTTTAATGGACATCTGACTGTATGTAAACTCTTGGTGATGGACTTGGTTTTCTGGGCGCCTATGGTCTTCTCACCATCACTACGTCATATCATAATATGGTTCCACCTCTGTGCCAGCCTGGCACAGAGGTGAGGTTGACTTGGTATTGCGTGGCAGTGGTTTGTCCATGACCTGCAGCAGTTCAGTGCGTCAGTTGGTCGATTTATTTCCGGATCACGTGACAGTCATTATGTCACTTATCATCTTGGCAATAATCTTGGCATAAACCATACATATTTTTGGGCTGGGCATACCCCATAGCTTGCGGCACTCCTCACTCCCCACTCATACAGTCCAACAAGGAGGCCGACCGCGAGATTGTTCTTGTGACAGCCAGAATTTTTGGTCACACAGGATTCTGTCATAGGACTCTTTACGTTGCCTTACGAAAGTATGGTCCGTCACGGTCATGACTTGCAGCACAGCTCAGTCAATTCGGAGTCCTGATCGAAGTACCCTTGCTTCTGTATTAAAGGTCAACACTCCACGTGGTCAGATGAGTGAACGGGAAAACTTGGCTTGCGCATCTTAGTACTCTCGTTTTTATTTTGTGCTAGGGGTGGTGCACTCTGCAATACATTAAGTATTCAACCCAATGGATCATGAGGGAAATTGAAATTGGGTCCCATTGCGCCACACCATGCCTATTTCATGGCAGTCACCTAAAGGTCGTATGTGTGTCCAGCTGCACAGTGGCAACACTTGCAGACAGACATATTGTGGCCGTGTGACCGGCTTTCACGCTCGCAATTATGTCACAAAACTGGGATCAGCTGGATTATCCGTTCTCAATAGATAGGCCGCATCCATACTCATCAAGCATGACGTCAGTAAATAATCAATTCCTCGAGCACCCGGGTGAAATAAAATAAAATCACCCGTCAATCTACTGTAAAACTCGCTAGGAATCAGTTGCCTGAAAATGAAAAAAAAAAAAAAAAAATTGAGAAGAAACTGAGAGACGAGATAGCTTTTCCGTGGTGTCATAAATGTTCTGAACTTCCCATCAAATTTAGCAAAAAGCTATCTAGTTCTATAGCTCTTGCCTGTATTGCACAGGAATATTTGGCACATGGAAGAGAAATTTTAGAATAGTTTGACAGCAAATTCTATCTAATTACATCCAGGTGCTCGAGGACTGAATATTTAAGATGTGACATCACTCTTGATGAGTATGGATGCGGCCTATATATTTTAGGCTGAGTTCTGTGGGCAGAGTATGCCAATCGGTGGCAGTACATCTTAAATAATGATGGCCGAGGTTTTTCAAAACCTTATTATATACCACTCCAATTTGTATATACAAAAGGTGGTCACAAAGGTCAGACCTACCTCCAAGAACTTTCTCGGATTTTTTAAAATTTTATTCTCTACTCAAAAGTGTATAGCCACCCCGCTTCTCTCGGAGTGTACAGCCACGATTCTGCCCACAGAACTCAGCCCAAGATATACAGTGTTTCAAGGGTCAAATGACGGAGAAAACAAAAGGGATATTCTGTGCCATGCTTTGAACTGCCTGTATTCGCTTAAAGCCTTCAGGCTATCTACGGGAAGTGAATAGACTTGCATTGTTTTTATTCAGCATTGTGCTGGGTTCATGGTGAAATACTGCACCCGCCATATCAAACTTCAGCTCGATTGGGCAGCTAACTTGTTCGCGTTCTTGTGCGGCTGTAACTCCAAATTAGACTGCTTCTGAATAATTTGAGCTGATTTTCATATCCCCCATCCCCTCTAGGTTTTTTGGAGCCTACCTGAATAATTTCCAAGTAAATAAAATTCTGCACTCTGCCGTATCACATTTGTCGGTTTGCTAATTTCACTGAACCGATTTATGGGCAGGAACGACTCGGAGCTAAGTATTTGATAGTGGTTCCCCGAGTTATTTGATCAGCTAACTTTGCTTCGGTGTGCTGAAGTGGTTCTACAGCGGTTCAAATCGCAAGCTCGGCCATTGAGATGCAGTGGAGTCCAGGGACTTAGTGTACATATTGCCTTGTACGCTTAGATACTTCCAGGGCCTGGCGTTCCGGAACGGGGCCGGCCGTGCAATCCTACCTACCTACCTACATACATACATACAGAGGAAGAGAGGAGTGAGTAACGTGACGAGCTTTCACCAGAATTTAATTGAAGTGACGAGCTTTCCCAGAAATCAGCTGAAATGATGAACTTTCACGCTTTTACATCAAACTCACGAATTTTCTCATTCCTAAGCAAAGTAACTAAGTGACGAGGATGGGTACGACCCGTATTGGCCCCTCCATAATTAAATATGTCATCCAGTCCGAAAATCCCTCTGGTTCACCTTCATTGGTCTATAGCACAATGGAAAAATTTCCTAGGGTCAAGCCATTTGCGTAGAACTATAGCCCTCGTGATTCTGAACATACTGAAGCCTAGAATCACTCATTTTACCACGCGAAGCACTCACCGCACGCCGAACAAGTGGAAGTCGCTTGTTTGGGTTGTTGGACTTGAATGCACCGGATCATTCCGGTGACGTCAGGCAGTTCGGCACTGCTTTCTCGGCCGGTTTTCTCTGTCGCCGCTTGCACTCTTTCCTAGCTCCCTTTCACAGTTGGCCACCCCCGCGCAATCAATGACGGCATACCGCCGACTGCGCCCCCTCACGCATCAACTGCGCCACTACACTGCGGCCTGCCTACGGTGCTGCCACTGCTCATCACGTCAGCGTGCGCCGTGCACTCATGCGGCGCCGACTCGATGCGACCGCCTTTCTCGCCCGCCACCTCAACTCAGGCCCACGCTTCTTGCCTCCGAATGCAGCATAATCACGTCCCGCGCAACTTACCCTGACTGCCGTATAACCGACGACGCTACCGAATGCCACCTGCTATCGCAGTCCCTCCGGCCCTCCTCAGTCTTATCTTGCATGCGTTTTTAATCCCCCTATTCGGCATCACTGCCACACGCTTATATGCGCTTGTTTACCAGCCTCTTCTTACATCCACAATCACCGACTCACAGGCGATACATTGTCCGCCTGTCCCGCTCCCCACCGTCCACCTCCAAGGCCCATTACATCCTCTACTGCCTAGTCTTCGTCGTTATCGACTGCATTTGCTCGAAACTCCGCGCCAGCCTGCCGTTTTTGTGGATCAAAATCCATCCCTGCCTGCGCTTCCGCCTGGTATCGTCCAGATTCGATCGGCACCGTCCTGCAGTCCCCACCGATATGCTCTAAACTATCCCCACTCCTTTCTGCTTCTTCGTTCTCTCCTGTACGCTCAAAACTCCGCCCTCTGCGCGCTGTTTACTCTCGCCCGCTATTCTGCTCCCTTCCTGTGCTCCTGGCTTGGCCATACCCCAAACCCACCCGGAGATACCCTCAGACGTGTCCCCTGTATGTATTCCAACTCGAAATACTGCCCAAGCTGCCTATACATTTGCCGCTCCATCCTGCACTACAAAACCGATGGCTGTGTCCTGGCATAGCCACCAGTGGCCAGCTGAATGTGTGGTTCATTTGGGTACATCAGTAAAACTGCAAGTTTCTCTCTGAGGTCTTTGCATAGTTCTCGAAGACCTCAAAGATCTGCCAAATTCAGAGATGTGAGGTCTCTACAGAGAAGGTTCAACTAACCTTATATCTTGGCAGAGTTCTGAAAGACCTCAGGTTGTCGGTACAGTTCCTCTTGAAAGACCTTAAACCCACTTCAGAGAATGCAATAAATCATGAATATATTCTTGAAATGGTAATACAATCTCTATATATGTGAATCGGACGTACTATCCAAGACTGGGTACTGGGCCATCGAGTAGAAATCGGTTCTTTAGAGGTGAACATGGTATGGATGACCGATGTTATGTTGCCGAGAGTGATCTAGGCCAAGTTCCTGAGGTGCTATAAGAATATCCAATATCCTCACACCAAATACCGTGAATAGTACCCAAGGAATTGATAAGAATTGATTGAGATATAGGCCTATCTATGACAAGTGGGTTGTCGTATATTTGTCATATATAACATATTATTAGATGAAATATAAAGGAAGTTTTTTGCCAGTACTTTGAGTGAAAAACTTGACATGTTCAACCAGTGTTGACTTTAAACCTAGATAGATTCCGAATATTCCGAATGATTTTAGTGAAAAGGAGAAACTCACAAAAATATCACACTTTTCATCCTCCAGCAGTTGATCCGCATAGTAGGTACAGATTTCATCAGAGGAGCCTGTTATTTTGCAAGGGAGTAGTGTGAAATATACTACATGAAGTGATGGAGACAAAAAAATCTGAATATATTTCTCACTGATGGATTGAATGGTTTTTGTGAAGTTCATACGAAAGCCTGTCGCAATACCGTACCTCTGACCTAAAGAGGCTCTTGATGCTGGTTCAAAATCGGCGCGACACGTCCCAATTGACGCATGAAACGCGTGTTCTTGGGAGTAGAGATCTCTATATGAATGAACTATGACACATCCAACTGGTTTTGCACCTCATTTGAGCCAAAAATTATATGGATTATAGATAGGGCCAATTCTGGGTTGGCTACAGAACGTGTTCGAGTGAGCAAGGAAAGGGAGGAAGTAAATTACTCGAAGTTCTGAATCTATGAGTTCAATTCATAGATATCAAATCACACCCACACAAAAATCCTGCCTCCTCGGATGAGCTTTGGGGCCACTAGTCTGGAATTCTCGCCTGAGAGGTCCCAAATGCTAGAAGGTGAATAAGTTATCATTTTCTAGATCTATTCTCTATCACTAATAGCGAGCAAATTATTCTGTAAGATCTAGATAGGTTTCCGCTCAATCTGTGCAGAACTCACTGAGATGCAGACAATTCTTTGGCGGGGATCACAAACAGCCAATTTTCCAACCTGCACCTTCGATTCCGCCAATTGCTGTAAATTTGTTCCAGCTCGTAGGAAACTACCTGCAAAACTTAGGCAAAATGGATCTTCAATGTAATCATTTTTTATTAAAGCGGTCCCGGCTAAACCGGCCGCAAAAATAATGTATACCATTAGACGCCCGCGTGCCAAAAATAAAACGTGATGCCATAACTGACCGCAGCACAGCCTCGTGGCTTGAAAGCCTCGTTTTTTGGCCAGATGCCACCTCACACAACAATAGGTGCTCTCAAAGTTGAGAGCCGCGCGCGGCTCGCGGCCGCGGTTGATCTTTGATGTTGATCTGATCAGAAGCCAAATATCAGTTCCGTTGTTACCCGAAACTTCCCGATAGCAATCAAAACCCCGGTGTCGAGGTCGGCGATACCAAGCACGACTCCCGCCGCGCAATAAACAACGGGTTGAGTCGAAACCACCATTTTCTGAACTTATTACTCTTGTCCGTACCAAATGACTTCGATTGAGTTTGCTTGATATCACTGTGGGGCCCGAAGACAGTGAGCGGGATGCCCGACACCAATGAGCGGGATCCCGACACCAACGCCGACAACTACCGACAGCTGTCAGGAACTTTCGGAATCAGCCGAAGAACAATTTGGCTTTTGATCTGATCAACATCAAAGATCAACCGCGGCCGCGAGCCGCGCGCGGCTCTCAACTTTGAGAGCACCTAATGCCTATGCTCCCCTCTCCCTCCCCGTCAGAGACAGCGCCCCAGGCACAGACAGATGACTTAACTCACCTCCTGTTGCGCCGCCCCACTGTTGCCGTCCACTCGCGCTTATTACCTGACAACACCGCCCCAGGCATAGCGCTATCATGCGGGGCGGAGCACGAGGCCGATCCCGCCACAGACGACTGGTGGGACGCGCGGCGGCCCGCCGTCGTGCCCTTCCTCCCTTGGCCATCAGAACAGCCGCAAGATCGCATGGCGCCACAGCGCCCTCCGCGCAGATCCACGGGGTGCGGTGCCCGAGTGCACCCTCGCGCGCACGCTGCGCGCGACGGGGAACACTGGGTCGGGTATGTCGACGGCATGGAGCGCACGATTGTCATCAGGCTGGACGGCCAGTATTTTCGCAAGCGATCGGCGCTGGGGCTTGGCGGCGCTGGGTGCGGATGTGTTGTCGATGGAGTTGGGTGTGCAGTCTGGTGAGCGATGGCCCTCCCTTTCCCCCCCCCTTATTCCTTGCCATGCTCTGGAGTACAACATTGCATAAAATATACGTCAATCCCGGGCACTGTGTTTAGCGTTTGGCGTCATTTCCCTCTCACCCACTAATCTATGTTCCATTCGTCGTCGTAACCCTAATACTAACGAAATTCCGGCTCCAGCGGCAACGCCCTCGGTGCGCTGCACATCCCATGCCGCGTGCACCGGACCCGCAAAGGACCGCCGCACTACGTCTTTCTCCCCAGCGCGGTCTCACCATCAATAAACGACGCAGCTGAATTGTCACAGTACGTCTTATAACCTTCGATTTTTCCGAGTTCCTTCTTTTCTTTCCCTCATGCTTTCCTTGTCACACACATTTTACTTCCATTATGTTCTACCATCCCCACCCTCGCCCACCTCAACTCAAATCTGAATTCGACGCACTCATGCACCCACAACCCCACCGCTTCCACTTCGTCAACCTCGATGGCTAATTTGTTCAGCACTGATTTTATCCAGAGCATAGCGAACGGGCTGGATGAGTTTGATGTGGGGCTGTTCCGTGGCGACGGGAACTTCAACTTTGAGAGGGACTTTGGGCAGTGGTTCAACCCGGACGACGTCGGGATAGAGCTTGGTGCACGTCTAAACGAAACCGCAAACCCACCCCGCACGTAGGATCATGTCGCCCCCTCTTTTTCTTCTCGAACGCGAACGCATCCCCAAACGCGACCATCCTTATACGCCCGAGGGTGCACTCATGGCCGCAGTCAGCCCCAAGGGCAGGAGAGTGCCGTACGGAGAGTCGAGACGAGGCTGGGGCCATCTGAAGGAGGAAGCAACACTTTTGCCATTGGCGACGTTCGCGCTGCGCCCAAGATGCAAGAGATTCTCAGCGGGCTGCAGCACGCGGGTGGGCCTGCCGAAGTCGAATGGCTCGAGCCTTATTGGCCGGTGCTATGTGAGACTAGGTTTCTCATTGGTTGCGAAACACAATCCCTCTTAATTCAAGTGTTTTAGGTCCACTGAGGGTCTGTTCCGCAAGCTTGATTGAGCTTTTTCTCCTCACTCAGCACTGCTCCCAAATGACGTGCGTTGCAGAGTAGTAAGTCAAGTTGCATACAAACCTCTGTTCCTTCGCGTTCGGTTGTGCTATGCGCATCCCCCTCGTCCCTCTGTACCTCCAACGTGCAGCCCGCTGCACCGACCCCATGCATGGGGTTGCTTTAGCATCGCACAGGATATCCGCAACGCTCCGCTTTTGGCGCGAGCTTGGGACTTTCGCACTGACCTGCAGAAGAAATTTGTATGAGCGCCACACATGCCTCATTTGAGATGCAGCTTACCGAAACACCTACTGTTCCCTCCCGTTACAGCGCAGTGCTAGGAAGATGTACATCGCGCTTCCGTCGTCCGGCATTTACATCGACGTGCTTGCCCCAATTGTCGGTCTTCGTATGCAGACTGGTAACGACTCTGGAAAGGAGGAGAATTCCCCGGCCCCTTCTACGAATGTACAACACAAGACTCGTATCCCACGACCCGTTCTGCTTCTATCATCCATCAGTACTATCGATTCAATTCCTTACTTGGTTTTTCTTCCCCGTGGATATTCTTCAGAGGTCAAGTTACTGGCTGTGGACGGCAACATCTTGAAACACAGTTTATCAGAAACTGCGAAGTCCACCCACGACACTCGGGTATTTACAGACCTCCTCAGTATCCCTATCAGGCTGCGGACTGTCACGCTCAGCCTTTGTTGTATGTACCGTCTGAATTATCGCTCTTTACAGCTCGCAGTGGCATCATTAATATTTCTGCTTGCGGATGCGTGTCATCTGAATCATCGTGCCAGTGCGCATATATCATTATAACAACTTTCTTTCACGCTCTCATATCACACAGCTGCATCGAAAGAGCTGTTTGGATATTATTAGCTTCTCGCGCTGGATTAGCGCTGGGAGACTTCGGCAACAATAGGCGACGATGCACCGCACACGCACTGCACGCGCAACAGCTTTTCAACCCTGCACTCTACCTCCTGCCTCCCATTGTCCTCCATGCCGATCTTCTCATCCACCTCGCATGTGCATATTAACGGCGGAAGCTTCATCGAAATAGGGCGGGATTTCAATCTTCAAAGCATCCAGCCGCCTGGGAGCGTCGACGAAGTACTTACGGGGCCGGAATCTCGCGTGAGTCAAGACTCGCGTCACCACCTTTTGGGCTCAGAGACGAACGAACCTTCTGGTATGCCGGAAGACATCTCGCGTTCTGCTTGCTTCTCATGACCCACAGACTTCGGTTGCGACTCGGGTCGCCAACTGATCGGCGCGGAGAGGACTAGACGACGCAGAGGCCCAAGGATGTCTCCCAATGGTGCGTCCGAGAACGTCACGCGATGTATTTGTCTCTGATAATCGGCAGACACTTCTCGCCGGCGGCAAATGATATCTCATTCAAATGAATCGTCTTCCTTTCCTCCCACCACCGAACCAACATCCTCCTCCTATGATCCAGCTCGACAATGTCGCCAGCTCCAGTTCCACCACTCGTCCACTGCCGACAGATCCGACAAGGACTTACTCGATGGCCGTCACGGTCGTACCCCTGCATTGTTACTGTTCAAACATTGTCGTCTCCAACGACAGAGTTTCGTCGTCTCAGACGATGCTGTTTGAACGGTGGTAGTGCGGGTGCCAGTTCGAACACTGTTCAAACACTGCTGTTCGAACAGTCTCACTGGGGCGAATTCTTCCTTACATGCTGCTAGTCTCCAATGTTCAAACAGTGTTCAAACACTGTTTAAACACCAATGAGATCGGCATCCTTATAGATATAAAACATTTGCTCCGTGTCTATAAACCTTGTTCAAACAGTGTTCAAAAACTGTTCGATCAGTGTTCAAACACCAATGGCATCGGCATCCTCATAGATTTAAAAGAAATTGCTCCATGTCTATAAACCTTGTTCAAACAGTGTTCAAACACCAATGACATCAGCATCGTCGTAGATTTAAAAAAATTGCTCCATGTCTATGAACCTTGTTCAAACGTTTTTGAACACCCATGTCCAAACAACAATGACTCATAGAATCAAGCACTTCTGTGACGTGCCTGATAAATTTTTGTGAACCGTGTGTTTAAACAGCTTTTGAACGCCGCTTGAATTCTGCTTGAACATTTTCTGAAAAAAAAATTAAATAAGAATTTATCCCGTTGCAACAAATCAATACAGTTAAAACATTGTGTAGATTTCTAGTTTAACTGTCCTTGATCTCTATACTTGTAGACCAATCCACCGTTTGCTGGGGTCGCTCATCCCGGATTTGATTTGCCAGCGATGTGCCATCTGCCGGCCATGTTCCGCCCACCTTGATAAACGCCGCTCTGCACTCCTCCGCCATTCGGGAGAACATGGACGCTTTCTCCATCGCATATGCAACGGCCCCATGGCTGCTCTTCGCGTCGGTAGCTAAGCAAGTCCAAACCTCGTTCATGCGTGTAAATCCACATGTTGCATTTCGAAATTCCTGAGCCAAAATTTCAACTTCCTCCTGGAAGTGTTGCATGTCCGCACGGGCACGGAACCATTGCACTCGGCTGGCTGAGAAACATTCGAGTCAGTACAATGAGATATGATTCCACATACTACTCACCGTCTTCCGCATACTCAGTGCGCTCTGCGTCAGTCAAGTCCCCTGCACGGCCAATTGTCCAGATCCATCCCTCGGTTCGGCCGCCATTATTGAGAGCGTTGGGAGTATTGACATCCTTGTAATAGGTGTCGTCGTCGCCCTTAAGCTCAGGGAATCCAGGATCGGCGGTGGAACGACCAAGTGCAATCATTGCCAGACGAGCGTGTCGATATTTGGCAATATGTCCAGATATTTTCGTGTCAACTTCCATTATCTTGGTGACCGCTCGTGTAGTCCGAGAAACCCCAACGACGAAATTTTTCTTGTCATTTTTATGACTCCGCAGGGCCTGGCTGTGTTTGATACGATCGCGCAAGGATTCCAACGTATCGTGTGCCTCTCCTTCCCGTAGCTTGGACTCTAGATCTGCCAGGTTCGTGAGGCGATACTTGAGTCGCTGTTCCGAAGTGAAATCAGAAGGTAAATAGAGCTTTTCTTGCTCCGGTGGGCAATATGGTAAAGCCATCACCAATGTCATGACAGCTGGAAGCATTATCTCCTCCTGAAGACCGCACCACCGTTTAATGTCAACACTCAGCCGATGTCTCTGCAATTCAATGTCTTGGGGAGTGTCCTTGGACTTCACAGCAGCAACAATTGAACGCCTGAAGTTAATTTAGTAGACGAGCATGATCAAGAACTGTTACTGGAAACGTACTGTTTGGACTCAAGTTTCATACCCATATTGATGAACAGGGAAGTAGGCGTGTCCGCACGCTCATCTGCAATCGATTCATGAGCGAGCTCCCGCGACAAAAGTTGCTGATATACAGAGGCTTGCATTGGAACTGGGATTTACTGTGAATGAGCTAGAATCAGAGATGATGGTTATTGTGCCTTTACCGGCCTTGAGGCGATAGACACTGTGCCATTCTTTTCCTATCAAGACTGGATCAGTGGACATCCCATTCCATTCGTCCACCCGCTGAAAATACTAAATGAAAGAAAATACTCGAGCTTTTTTGCGGCGGCAGACTTCTGGCGGGTATATTGAGTGGACACAAAGTTCGCTTCACAAAAGAAAAAAAATTAGACCAGACTAGTAGAATTCCACACTGACTCACTGAGCTTCTGCGCCTTGAGCCAGTTCCAATCGAACTGGAAATCATTCAATGTATCGTGTCGATGTCCAGCATTCATTTCCTTCGTTGAACCACCCGCCTGCTTTGCTTCACCCCAACTGCCCTCGATCCCCTCTCCATGGACCCGGCCAGTGCCGCTAGTGAAATTCAAGGACCATCGATATTGGCAGTCGTCCTTGTGGCCCTTGAGATGAAGCTTGGGTACAAACAGGACCAATCGCTTCACTGCATCTCGCACGCGCTCCGGAAATTTCGACTTAGGGTCCATGAAGCGTTTCACCAGGTTTACGCTATACTGACACGCAATGTCATATGTGAGAACGACTTGGCGAACCAGAGGCAGATTCCACAGTGATCCGTGAAGTGCATAATCAGAGTTTGAATATCTGATCAAAGATGAGCTCGTGTTCATATTCAACCAACAAAATGGACTCGCTTCTCGCCGAGTTCGAGATCTACCATTGCACCGCGCCTAAAAGTGGAATGGCGGGCACAATTCACTGCGACAACGCCAGAAACCGCACATCCTCGGAACTTGAGCTTATTCTGAAAATTAGCGGCGTTGAGCCGAGCACAGGTGGATTTCTAAAGTCGAATTTTGGTGAAGGGTAGTGTGGATAAGAAGAATGAGCTTACCTCGGTCGATGCTCCCCACGGGCTACATGCTTGTTGTATTCCTCCACCGGAGGGAATAGACCTGCACCCGCGGTGAGTGCGATATCATCTGGATCATCAACCATGATTTTGCGTGGCAATCCAAAATGACCATCTGTGTTGCCCCATTAGATCTTGACTGACTAAGAAATTGAGCATGCTTGTCCCTTGTATCCTAGAAGGCTAGTGACACAGGAGCAAAATTTATTCCAGTCATTTCAGTCAATACATTTAATTACTCCGAGTGCAGTAAAGGAATAGTTAGAGTTCACTCGGAGTCAGATGAGACCTCTATGGCTTCCAGGTCAATGACAATCTTGGGCCTCTTCGCCTGCCTCGGTGGGGAAGCAGTGAGGTCAATCACGTTAAGATCAATTACGGGAGTGCAACATTGCACAGGGGATTGGGACCGTCTGCGTTTCTGTCCTCCTGAGGTGGCACCGGACGGAATGTTGGTACAGGAGGTGGAAGCAGATGGAATACTGCGGCCTGGGGTGGATGTGCGTCTGGTGACCGTGGGTTGAGGCAGCGGGGGGGGAATGGGGACCAAGGTAGGCGCAGGTCCGATATGAACTGGTGCAACCGGGAACAGCAAATGGGGAGGAATCTCTTCTGCCCCCCATTTCTTCCTGGTTAAATAGTACTGGACCCACAATTGCTCCAACTGAGCTAACTGCTCGCGAGGCAACGCCGGTGAGACCGCCACATAACTAGTACATGCCCGAGATGCACGACGATGGTCCTGTGATCCGCACTGTTGATTGAGGTATGAGGGGCAGACACATCAGGAAGCAGACACCGGGAACCACTGACTTTGCTGAAATAACGGCCAATAGTACTGAACCGCGTTTTACCGAAAGAGAGCGTGAGTTGATTGACACAGTCATAACCCAAACGTGAATTCTGGGAGTTCGCAGGTCTGGGTCCGGCCAGCTCTTTTGCCATACGGACAATTTGGTCGGAGAGTGCCTGACGCTCTGTGTTGATACGCTGCGTTCGAGCAGCACGGGCAGCGGAGGCGGACATCGAGAAGATGCACGGGGTAGAAGTGGAGTGGAATGGTTTTCCGTTACATTTGAGGGGCTTTTATACCGCTCTGGCTCTTTATTCGTCGCCCCCCCATCTTCCTTGCCATATTTCCTATTGTGCTTTCATGATAAATGATGCTGGGAAAGCGCACTTTCAAAGCATTCAACGAATTAGACATGTTCAATCCAAGGGCTCCGAAATGTGCTTGTCCGATTATCCTCGGAAAGTGCTTTGACCTGTTGCTTCCTCAAAAAAAAAAAGTGATCATACATTTCACATAATTCGCTTTGATCACGTCAAGGCTCAACGTTGAAGCGGTAGCCGGATTTTCGGCATGGCGGCAGCACAGCCCCTTCATTGAGCGAGTTTGCATGAAGTGGCAAACTCGGGATTACCACAATTGTACCTTCCTATCTTCAGCCGTGTACAGTCAGTCGCCCCGCGATTTCATGCATTTCCCCAACGGTAACCTCGCCTTTGCTCATCCTTGAAAGCCTGAGTAGCGGCCTGACTCGTCCACCGGCCTTAGTCGGCCACGTACTTGGCTCAATTTCATAGAAGTTGCTCCGCAGTTCAAAGGCAATTCACTACTGTCACTGGGCTTTGGTGATTACAACCTCATTATTCCAGACTTTTTGAGGTGTTCTGTAGCCCGCACAATAATAATTTGTCAAAGCATCGCCTGGCCTTCCCAGATTGGTGTAGTTGCTCCTAATACATCGAGTTTTTAACTGGATGTCAAAGCAGATGTCAAAGCGCACGTACTACATATATATATTCCTGCCTTTCCAAGATCAAGCTGCACGCTTCATCTATTCCCTCCTTCAGCCGTCCCTAGTCTCATCTCCCTCTCGCTCCTGCTCACAATGGCAGCTCCTGTCAAAAAGGAGAAGTTTCCAGGCGAAATGGCTAAGTGGATTGCAGACACTCTTCCCCAATTTCAGGCCAAGCTCGGAATCAACAAACCCCACGTACCTGGGCAATCCGATCCTGTGGATGATTCCGATCTCACGGACTTCAAGAAGCTCAAATACAAGGAATTTCAAGACGCCTTTGGGAAGCGACTGGATGACATACCTAATTGTCGGGACATACGTTTCCTTCGACTTGGTGCTTCCCTCTGCAGATGCTAACGAACCTCCAGAGATGCTTCCGCAAATTCACCAACGGCAAGGCCAGGGCGCAAGCAAAGGTGGGGGGGGCCTGGCCGAAAGGTCGATGCCACACCTTCTTTCCTTCAGCCCGCCGGTATGGAAACCAAGGGCCGTGAACATTTTCGCAAAGTACACAACGCTGCTCATTCTGCAGAAGCCACTCAGCGTCGCACTGATCATCACCAAGACCACCATTTTCATGTGGGTCATTACCAAACGGTCGTCAAAGAACACTGGGATGGAATGTCCCCTGAACAACAGTTGGTCTGGGAGGAGAAGGCTGAGAAGGAGAACCGAAACGGCGTGGTTTCCTGCGACTCGGAAGGCATGATTTATAAGTACGTATTTGGTGCCACCGTCTCAATATCCATCCTGAACTTGTGAATCTTTAGGAATCAGAGTGGGGTCATCAGACATCTGTTTGAAGTCATGTACAACTTGATTGGTCCACACTCGAACCAAATCGGAAATGGTGCCTTCTTGCTACTTTATGGTTTTCGCAACACCGAGGAGAAACTGGATGTGGGGAGGTCGGTTCCAACTTTATTATTTGTCTCTATCTGACTGTGTTCGTATTCTGTAGTCTTCCGATAAATGGTGAAGGGTTCTCAGGACCTAAATTTGAAGACTATGACCCGACTGTTGTGGCGGCCCTCAAGAAAACATGGTGGACATATTGTAACGAGGCGATTGGCACAAGGTGTTTGCCAAGAACATTTCTGGTCAATATATTCTCCCCGCGTTCGACCAGGAGAATGGGACCATGGCAGAGTATCATATGGTCTTAAAACTGTTTATGGAAGGATCATTCGGTAAGTAAACATTATTTATGCCCCGCACCACTTGTACCAGCGACGTTCTCTCCCCAGATCTCGTGTGGCCCCGATGTTCCGAGATGCCTGCTCTGCCATGGGAATCTTTCCTGGAGCATCCCACCGAGTTTCTTGACCCCCGCCTTCTCATGCACGGTGTTCTCTCGCGTCCCGATGCAATGACTCCCGCACACATTCATTCTTTTGCGGGCTGCATCAACGAGTTTCAAGCTACTCATCCTACACTGACAATCTTCAATGCGAAACCGTTCATCCAGGCTTGCCTTGAATCTTACCCCGCTGAACCAGCGCCCGCAGTGCCGGAGGACGAGGAAATAATTCCCCGCCCGTCGCCATCGCCATCTCCGAAGCCAGTGCCACCTCCCAAGACGCCGGAGGCTCTTCCTCCACCGTCGCCACTGACACCCATCCCTCACCACACTCTGACCGCCGCATCGACCGCAAGTTCTTCGTCGAACAACAATGGTCATGGGAAGCGCGGCCGCCCCCAGTCCGATGACGAATCCCGCATGAAGTTGAAGTTGTTATCAATTTCTGAATGGGCTGCCTCTCCCGAGAACCCGCCTCGTCGGTCAGGCAGAGGGCGCAAACAGTCAACTTCGAAACCTAAATTGCACAAGGAAGGAAAGACTGTGAAGGGAATGAAGGGATGGGCAGTGGTTTCGGACAGCTCTGAAAGCAACGAAGAATAATTATTTTGGTACTTAATTATATTGGAATTTGATGATTACTTGTCGAGCAATCGAGTCTTTGAGGTACAACAGAAGCTCAAAAAATTGTTCAAACACTGCAACCGTTTGAACCTTCCCATGACTAGTGTGACGGGCATAACTCGAATCACGTCCTTGACCTCGAAAAGGTGCTCGAACACTGAGATTGAACACTGTTTAAACACTGCTCAAAAGTGTTTGAACGTGTTCATCTTCTGTACAAGAAGTAATAAAGACATCTTGATGCCACTGTTTAACCACCGTTCACAGTTTGAACGGTGTTCATCTGTTGAATGGGCAGCTATATCTATTTTGTAGTACCTAACTGTTCAAACCCCGAGACTGTTTAAACATCGTTCAAAGCACTGTTCATCTCGTACTTCTGATAGCTATATTATACCATACAAACACTGTTCAAACACTGTTCAAACGCTATGGGCGAGATTTCCGTTCAAACGCCATCGTCTCAGACGACAAAGGTCTGTCGTCTGAGACGTTACTGTTCAATCAAGAACGCTGAATTTGCCGCACGGTCTGCATTCCACCGCCATAACCCGCAGACACATCCATCCGGATACCGATCGTGCACTGAGGGAGAGGGATCACAGGCTCGGCGCATTTTTGTTGCCAGATCCATTGGCGGCTCCATTAGAACAACATCTAGACCCATCGCATCCCCGTCATGCGTTACCACCAAATCTACAATTCTCTCCCTTCAATCATCGTTTCGAATTCGACGGGGCCGGCATTGCTTCCAGCTCACGTAGTCCACTAGAAAGCGGGTATGAGCACAGCGAATATCATGCCGCCGACTCCGAGAGGGACTGTTCACGTTATCCTCTCGAACCATCCTTTCGGACTCGGGAGGTCGTTGATACTCCGGCTTTTCCGTGGGATCGTCCCCAGAGCACACCGATCACAAGCATTAACGGTGGTACATTCATTGCTGGAAATGTGAATAATATCCAACGGAATGAAGCAGGTGAGTCTTTGATAATGTCCTCGTTTCTGCGCTCAAGCCCAGTCCTAAAGGCTTGCATATTCTTCATCGTGCTATAGCAGGTGACGCCCTTCACGACTCTGCGGAACGGTACCCGCAGCCCCGCTGTCATCCCGAGACACGGAAGAGATTGCTGAATATTCTATGCAAATGGGTGAACCACCTGAAAATTGGATGGGTGAGGATAGCGATGCCGCCTCTTCATCAGTGATGGAAAATCGACCAAGCAACGCGATTCTTTGGTTGCATGGCCCCGCTAGCTCAGGGAAATCCGCCGTAGCGCAGTTGTTTTGCCTGAAGTTGGAAGATGAAGGTCGCCTTGGTGGTAGCTTCTTTTTCCGGCGTGGCCATCCGTCTCGCGGGAATGCACAGAAGCTATTCCCCACCATCGCATACCAGCTGGCTCTCTTGCTTCCCGAATTGTGACAACTCATCTCACAGGCGATCGAGAATGATCCTGCCATCGTCCAGAGGTCGTTTCGAAACCAGCTTCAAGAATTGATCATAAAACCATGTCCAAATAGTTCTCTTTCCTGGCCAGTGCCCGTGGTCATTGATGGCCTGGATGAATGCGACGGACAAGATATTCTGCAGGAAGTATTGCAGTCAAATAGCGATGCAGTTTTCGGCACAGACGTTCCTATTCTATTCTTCATTGCCAGCCGACGGGAATCGCACATTTGCGAGGCCTTTGCCGATTCCAGGTTTAACCGGATTTCATCGACCGTTGAACATCGAGCAATCTTTCAAGGACGTCCACACATATTTTCTAGATGAATTTAGCCGAATTCATCGAGACCATTGGACCATGGCCACAGTTCCATCTCCCTGGCCGCCATCAGAAATCCTCAATGCGCTTGTGGAGAAATCATCCGGATACTTCATCTATGCGTCTACTGTCATCAAATTTGTCGACGATAAACGGTTTCGGCCAGTGTAGCGACTCGATATCATCCTGGGCATCAAGAACAACGTTTCTGCGTCACCATTCGATCTTCTGGACGCGCTTTACCGCCTAATTCTGCGTGGTGTTCCCATGGAGTCCCAGCCTCAACTCCTGGGAATCCTAGCAGTCATCGCGGCAGAATTCCATTTTTCCTGTTCCCAAATTGGACAGCTCTTGGAACTCGACGCAGGCAATGTTCGCTTAATTCCGCGACCGTCATCTCCGGGATGACAGAGCGCAACTTATTACTCAAGGCATCTTATGCATCGTTTCTGGATTTCCTCGGGAACCCTTCACGATCCGGGCCATTTTATGCTGGTACCTCTCAGTGCCGTACAAACTTGACATGGCAGTCCCTCAAGGTATTATCCGGGTCTTTCATTTCATGGTAATTTGACCACTCAACCTCCGAACAATTTCACCAAATGTATATCCTGGCCACTTAAGTCCGACAACGTCATCAAATATATGACCTCTTCCGGCGATGAACCTATTTACGCAGCGATCGGTGCGGTGAAAAATGCAAAATCGGGCTACTTATGCTCACCAGTAAGGGCCAGGCACTCCACGCAGGTTCTTGAAGTAGTTTAGTAACATGTGTGGCAGAGTGGATCGATCTGCGCGCTGTAGGAGGACAATAGCCAGAGGCTGGATAAGAAGCGTCGAAACGAGTGCTGGGATCCCCAAGCGCTTTATTTTGTCCAGAATGAAGGCTCTTCGAGTCTTCTTGGCTGCTGTGAAAGCGGAGAAGTGGCCCGCTATCGCGAAAAGCACACCCATGAAGTAGGAATAATTTATCACTACGAATGCCCACAACGCCAGAGATGAGTGTCGCTCGTATGATGTTTGCCCGAAGCGTTCGGCGGCGTTGTGAAGGATTACAAGCGCAATAAGGGATGTACGGAGGTTGTCGAGATAGTGCACTCGCGGACTTTGCGCTGGGCTTTGACGCGGCAAAAGAGCAGCTCGCTCAGCAGTTTCAGGCTCATTCATGGGAGGGAAAGCCTTGGAAAAGTGTCAGCGTTGGTAATTCAGCCATGTGAGATGGGGGGGGAAAGGAGGGATGTACATGGAACATTTGTACGGCACATGGCAGAGCGTTCTAGAAGGGCGGAGCACGGCTGCGGCGGGCCGGGTGCTTGTCGCGAGCCATTGATACAAACATCCCCACTAGCTGTCTCACCGTCCATGACTGGTGGGATGGCCGGCAAGCGGCAGGTCACAAACCAAGCTTTTGCACGCTCGCTCGGGCCGTGCTTCGCGCGCCCCTCGCTCGCATCCGAAGTCACCCTCCTGATTTTGCTGCACAGCCGCCACCAAGCTTTCCCCATGTATAACACCTTGCCAGCAAGCATTTATGGGGTGCATCGCAGATTTAGGCTTCATGAATATACAGGACGCCCACGGATTCTTGACCAACGAAAAGTAGAAACCGACCGGAGTCACCTTCCAGGTTTTGCTGCACAGCTGCCAGCGAGCTTTTCCGATGTATATCGCCCAGCCAGCAAGGAACAGTGGGATTTCGGACGGTTTTGGCCACAGCGGTGCCAATACAACACCAAAGTCCTGGGGGATCAATTGATGTTGTTCCCCTGATTTTTCCGGACCCCCCTGCACAGGTGCCAGCAGGGATTTAGGGGTCGACCTGATCAGGAATAAATGGGGGGGGCCATTTACTGGAGCATATCTATATGAGCGGTCAGCGAGAATGATGCTCAGCAGCGGTTGCACCGGTACCGCGTGGGGTACGCACCGCCCACGACGAGCATGATGTGCCGCTGCCGTGGGATCTCTGGACCTAGGAAACGGGCAAGGTGTTTGCCTTCCGCGGGTTTCGCGATTTGGTGGCTAGGTGTGAGAGGGCAGCAATCAAGGTGGGGGTGCCTCCACGTGCTTCCTATCAGATCAAGAGTGTTATGCGAGATGAAAATATTGCGCCACCTCCCAAAGATTTTGCACTGGGAGAACCTATAGGTGTGCCATATGTCGGAAGGAAGTCCACAATCGTTCATAGACTTCCGCATATTTTGATGTTCTTCCAATTGCGGTTGTCCCTCTTGGGCTCCTGGGCTAGGAATATATATCAGATATTACATCCAAAAGCGATTACATGCCTCCCTCCTATTTTCCCAAGCTGCAGTCAGAGTGCAACGCTTGGTGAATCAGCGCCCTTTCATCTAATCCAACCTTGTCTTCTCGTGTATGACAGCACTGCCCAGATATTCTTTTATCTATTTGTTATATTCTTCAGTCGTTCCACTCATACGCAGTGTGGCTGAGACATAATTCTGCGTTTGCTTTATACTCTGATACTTGCATCTCGCACATTTTCTTGGAGGTAACTGGATTCACACTCGCGGGAACTTCCCTTTTGGGATGGCACCCGCCGACACCGGTCCAGAAGTAAGACAAATCTGATCGACGGGGTTCTCTTGGAAACTGAGTTTCCGAATAGAATTATCCAACATGTAACTTACGCTCCAATTACCCTGTGCACAGGGAAGGAATGATACCCGAACCGAGGTCCCATACATGACAGGCAATGCAAAAGTTCTTTGGCGTTCGAGTTTGCTCAGGAGAATGGCATTCAACGAGCAATCCCTGTGAGTCTGCGACATTTTAAAGCTCATGGCGCATCACACCCAGGCGAAAAGATCATCCTCAGCTCTGACTGAGGACTGGCCAAAACTTTGTGTTCCGCTCTTCGCGGCCTTCCGGGCTTGTACGTTGCGTCTTGGCGCGGTCCTGACAAAATTGGCAGTGTTAAACATCCGCCGTTTGGATTTACCCTTCCCGCACTTTCCCCAAATTACAGGTGGATACTTGAATTTCTGAGAGAGAATATAAATCCCGTCGTCGTGAAATCTTCCCTCCCTATTCGGTCTCTTTCCCATTTATTTCCTGAGAGGTATGGTTTCGCACCTGTTTCTTTCCTTTGTGCTCTCCTGGCCAAGGCCTCTCGCTAAAGCTCTTCCGTAGAACATCCCTGAGCCCAATATGCGTTTCACCGCCATCGCCTCTTTCCTCGTCGCCATCACCGCTGCCTATGCTGGTACCATCGAAATCTGTCAAGGCTGTCCTGGTACCAAAGTATGCCCGACCAACACTGTTTTGCAATGCTGCGAGGGGGTCAACGTGAGTGCTTCACTGTCCGTTTGAATCCTTCACCAATAGTCGACGACCTGTATAGGGCCCTATTGATGTGTGGAAAAATTGTGTACTGTATAGTTGAATTCGACGTGCGCGTTTCCAATGGCCACTGGCCCGCATTAGGGCATCAACCCCGCAACTTTACGGGATCACGGCGCGTAAATACGCTGACTCCCCTGTGCCGTCAGTGCCTTTTATCTCTTCATTGACGGGACGGGACTACCCGTATACGGGGCCCCCGTAACCGCCCGTTTACGCGTAAACGGCTTACAAAACGGGCGCTCTCAAAGGCTAGAGTCGCCCATTCGTGGAGCAATCTTGGCGCAACCGATTTTATTTCCGACCCTGTCGTCTTCCCCGACGACGAGGGATTAACACCTGAATGAGCAAAAAAAAAATGAAAAAATGGGCAAGCCCGTGAAGCAAAGTTACGAGTACTTATGTAATAAGGATCGTCCCTTTCAAACTCCAGATCACCCTTTTTCTCGGTTTTTGAGACTAGTGACGGCGATCGTTGAGGGACTTCTTAGTGGCTGTGGTGTGATAAAACAGGGGCAGTGCTTAAATTCATTTCAAATATTTGAAGTATTTTTAGTGGCTGTAATGTTTACCGATGTTATTTTCTATCAAAACAGGGGCGTTCACCGAGTAAAAAAACTATTTGTTCTTTGTTCTTGTGATATCTGAGGGGTTCCCTGCCAAATTTTACGAATGAAACGTCGCAGTATATTGGAAACCACTGCTTATTTCCTCTCAGAGTTTGAGAGACTTGTGTTGCTGAACCTTACAGCTTCCTCATGAGTCTAGAGTCATTGCAATAGCTGCAGAAATGGTCAAAAAATAGACCGTTGTTAATAGAGGGGTTTCCCCCGTTCTTGTCCGAATTTCGGACCATTTCGGAAGATACAGGAGTTCCCTCTTTAAGGCTCCAACCATTCCGTTTCCGTTTGCTATTCCAAACAGAGACGGAAAGGAAACGGTTAGAAACGGTTTAGGAACAGTATTTTTAGCAGCTATAATTTTATAATGAACATACGGTATATAGTAATGGAGTATCGTTCTATGGCCTGCCGCACTGCAGAGAGGCCTTTTTGAAAGTGCCGCCTTGATCCATATCCTCACCAACATTGCCTCCATACTTGTCTCCGCCTTCATCGATCCGCAGGCTTCATGAAACAAATGATGCGATTTCGAGAAGAGCCGCTCTACGGACACGCTGGTTCCGGGAATGGCAAGGAAGTCGCGCTCATGTGCCTTTGACAGAGAAGTTAGTTCTCTGAATTTAACATTCTGAAATTGCACTCACCTTCCACCAAGCTAGAGGATTGTTCAATACTCCGGACCTGAAAGGCTTGCTGGTATTGTAAAACCACTCCAGCTCGCCGACCACTGGCAAATCCTGCTCTTCAACGTCCACCATGCAAACATCATCTAGAAATGCGCTGTGCGTTCCTGGTCGAGAAAGCCGACCTTTCTGGGATGAAGCAGGGTTCTCAGCATTGAAGCTGCTGGAGGTAAAAATGCACATTACACAATTCTATTGAGAAACGAGGACATACGAGTTGCGATGACGTTCAGCTGACACCCCGAGCCTTAACTTAATATATTTCAAGCTTTGCCAAGCCCGCTTCCGCCGCATCGCACAGGGTTTCAGTAAGCCGACATTGTCTTGGCATCCCCTAAAATGTTTGAGCATATACTCGTACATCGGCAGGACTCATGGTAAGGGAGGCGTGCTCGAGCGCGACATCTGGAGTGTAACCTGGGTGAATATTTAGCCATTTATTAGCTCAAACGAGTATCAATAGAGTGATGATGAACCTCTAGAATATTCCCCAGAGATTCAAGGAGCTTCCACTTGTCGTTCGAGAGAAGCAGGTAACGAAGCTATTCCCCTTCAATTGCTCATTTATCTATTGCCTAAAGCATTCATGAGCTGCTAGCAACGAGGACAGATGATTAAATGAGAACAGACCTTAGGGAGTAGGCGACCATGTTGAATCGTCGCGTGGGTAAAATTCCAGCGGTGCTTCACGTCAGGAATTACCATTAGACTAGACAGCTTTCGCCACGACGGCGCGCACTCGTCTTTGTAGCAGTCGTTTTGAAGCGCTTCCGGCGTTGGGGAGAAGAACAGATCTTCGTTGCAGAGAGTCGTAGTTACAACATTCGAGTCAGAATGGTATTTCCCAAACAATATCTTGTACCTTTTGGAGCGACGTAAGCTTTTCTAACTTGCCTGCGCCCGCCGCAGTCATGAAGCTTGCGGCGGATTTTTCGGTATCGTCCTCCTCATCCAACTCCTCGTTAAACACCTCTTGTTCCATGTCTCTCAAGTCAGGATCATCCTCGGGGCGTAATGAAAGGGAAGATCCTTGTTGCGTAGTAGTCCTCGAGGTCAGGATCAGTGGCTTCGTTTGAGAGTAGATAGAAGCTTCTGGACGACAAGGTTGACGATGTGCGCGAGGCAAATTTCAAAAGTTAGCTTGCGTAAGATTAATGGCGGAGTTGAGCTTTCCGTCGATCAGGAACTCTTCCATGATCTTAGCGCTCGCTGCTGAAATACCGTGTGTGAGTCCTGGCTCAACGTCTTCTGGGACGCAGAAGTTTGAATGGGAGTTCGAGACCCAGTGAGAGGCGGAAGCGATATTTGACAGGTATATGAATTTTGAAGGGGATTCAAGATCCAGTTGCTGAGGAAGATGCGCGTGAATGTGTCTTTATGGGGATTCGATACCAATAACACATATATTCATAAATGAGTAATAACGACGGGGATTCGATACCCGGGATGAAAGATGTAGATATACAATAGAGGAAGAGAGAAAGAGTACTCACGGGGAGTCACAACAGCTCTCACAGCCGTCTTCAGATCCTCATGGTCCAGGCTTTGCAAGTACTGGAGCTGCGCCTCGCGATTGTCGCCGTCGTACGCACCGGTATTCGGTCCGGGAGGTGGTGGGGTGTTCCAGGGGTTAGGGGTTGATTCAGGCTGCAGTTAGGGGCCTGTTCCTTGGTTATCTGGCTCGCCGCCGAACCCGTTCCACTCACATGGTGTAGGGCTTCGAGCAGCACGGTCCCTGCGAAAAAGAGGCGAGCGGGATCTGGATTGGACATGATAGTGCCTTTATTGGCCACCATGTAGGCCTTGAGCCGGAGTCGGAAGGCATCGACAGTACCTAAGCGGTCAAAAGCAAAGGAGACGAGCTGGACCCTGCTGAGACCTGAAACGGTGTTTTGGAAGACGGGCATGCTGATTAGTTGGAGGAAAGAAGATTTTGTTGGAAGAAATCAGTTGGATAGGCTGCAGAGTAGGTAGTGCTGGCTGTCGGTGGTGGTGGACGGAGCAAAAGAGTTTCACCGCCACCCGTCACTCTAGTCACAGAGGTTACACTATCTTCACACGCTCGGTAGCCGTTCCTCCCTGAGTTTCGGACCATTCCGGAAGTCACGCATCGCCTCGATAATTTCTTTTTTAGTTCCTTACCTGAAAACCACTGAAACTACTATGACAGGCTTATCGTCCGGCCGTCCGTGCCAAAAACGGCTGTCCGACAGATGGGTAAGTGTGAACATGGGATAGCACCTTGTGTATGTTATTCTGCCAGCCGCAAATATTCTCCCAACACTATGTGTGTGATGTTAATTTTCCCTGAATGTATTGACCTGCTGGGGGCCCGTTCTGACTGAAAAATAAGGCATACCATTCCTTTGATGGGATTAGACATTGTTCAGCTCATCTTGACAAGTGCCCTGCACTATCACTAGGAGTTGGAAAAGTCTAGGGACAAAACAAGACAACAGGTAGGTATTCCAAAATGCTTCCCAATTATGCTTTCAATATCTAGAGGACGGTACTCGCGGGAATATCAGTTTGAAGTTTCATGATTGGAATATATTTCGTAGCCCATTTTGCCTGAGTTAATGCCCACACAAAAATTCAGTAAGGCTTATATACAGTGGCACATTTGGTCTATCCTACATTCAGGAAAACCGCGGACTGTGAAGTGAGTGGTCGCCGGCATCACTGATGTGAAACTCCTTTCGGAAGGTTTCTCTAGGAAATAGTATAATCCCACGGAATTTGCTGTTAAAACTTTGGAGCTGCCGCGGGGCCCGACAAAGCCTGCCTTTGTCTGCCCTTAGTCCCTTTATCGGCTGTCTTACCAGGTGCCGAGCAAGTGCGTTCAACACACTTACCTTCCACCTGCGCTGGCCG
This sequence comes from Mycena rebaudengoi, assembly GCA_029282285.1. Taxonomy (NCBI): domain Eukaryota; kingdom Fungi; phylum Basidiomycota; class Agaricomycetes; order Agaricales; family Mycenaceae; genus Mycena; species Mycena rebaudengoi. Next base: position 222,317 of record JARJCX010000200.1, on the reverse strand, counting down.
TTGCCCCCGGTGTGGCTTACTACCGGTTGGCTGCTATTTACTTATCTAGTACAAGAACAGAATATTTACAACAATTGAAGTATAAGTTTTTTTTAAAAAAAAGTACGAGGTCATGCCGGGCACAGCCACGGCCCTTTACCCCAAGTGCCTGCACTTACATTGGGGCCAAGCGTATAGTCTGTGGAACGAATAGAATACACACAAGCCATTCGAAGTTTTTGGCTGGTGCCAAGCCTACAAATGGGCTTGCAAGCCGAAATGCCGCGCTTGGGCCCGGCGCTCCGTCCAGATCCAAGCCCAAGTCCGAACAAGCCCGTTTTGCAAGCCGAAAACGTCGCTCTCACCCAGTACAGTAATTTACTACCCATTACCCTAGAATAATCACAAGTGTATCGTAATCTGAGACCCTCCTCACATTTGCGCATACAATAGCCCATTTAACCCTTGCGATACTCGGTCTTTCACGCGTGGCCAGTACGACCATGGGCCTTATTGTGATTTAAGCTACTACTTGGGAGTGAGCCCGAATCAAAGCTTAGTCCACGCAGACGGGAAACTCACGACAACAAACGGTACTGCAGGACTGAGGATTGGGCGCCCAGCAGCCGCAGGGCGCCAGAGGCTCCAGGGGCTGTAAGCCACATGGGTTGGTGGTAGTGCGGGAGTAGCAACACGTCTCGGGGAGTCCGACTTGTCGAATAACGACAGCATGGGTGGACGAGACGAAGAGTCCCGCAAGAACAGCGACGGTGGGGAAGGAAAAGCGCATGTGGGTTGAGTTGGGCGGTAATAGCTTTTGTCGTGGTAGAGCCTGGGCTTTTATAGCTCGGCCGCCAGCAGATGGGAAATATCTGCCCGAGCTCGCCTTGAGTCGGGGACTAAGCAAACAGCTATTCCCTTGAACCAAACCATTTTGAATGTTCCCCGTGTGCCTCGACCCAATTGAATGTAACGGATTTTGACTAGAGATGACTCGTCTCCTATAACCACTCTTGGCATCGGTTGTAATTTGAATGTGTTCTGATTTGTTGTATATTGTAGGGATGTCCGCGCTTCTCAGACTCTTCCCGGAAGCTTCGCTTAGCCCGGGAAGCCTTGTGTAACTTGATAAGAGCAGCTTTCGACCTAAAGCTCACCGAACTCTCGTGTGGGCTCATTGCCTTGTTCTTCTTATCTCGGGCACTGGGAGTAATACCCGCCTATGAGATCTCTGTCCCGGAAGAAAGACAGGCGGATATTGCCGGAATTTCGAGCCCAGCGGGGTGACTGGCGTATCAAGGTGCCAGGTACTCTACCGAGCCTCTCCCCTCTCATTTACCTTGTTATCTGTCGTTTTTCTCTTCCTTTAGTTAAATCTTCCCCAGCTGCTTTAATCAACCCCCTCTTAGATTAATTGATATCTGACTTAATAGGGACGGTTAGAGTAAGTTTTAAATGGGTCGTTGCTGGACTCGTTTCTCGAGTTATGAACAAGAATTAAAAGCGTACGAAAACCAGAAATGCCCCAGAAGCCCCTCAGAAACCCCTCTGGAGGATTTTCTGCAAGGCGTTTTTCCTGCGAAATAAAGCCGAGATCGTTTCTGCCCACGCTTCTGATGCCAACAATTTCGAGAAACGACTTCAGAAACCATACATTTTTCACCATTCCTTGATGCTCAGTGAACCTTTTGGCCCAAACTAAGATGTGAGGCTGTCGAGAAAGGGTAGATGGGGGTTTGTGTGGAAATTTTCAGATCAAACATCCTGATCCGGCATCAAAGCCGCCTAAAGAAGAAAACAGCCATTTTTCAGCCCATTGCACGATTCTTTTTATAAGAATTTCAGTCTTGTTGTCACCACGAGCCTGAGGGACATCTCTCACAACTGGGGAATACCGAGCGGGAAGTACCAGAAATCTGCGTAGAGCCCAATCAACGCAGTGGTAGCTTGAATGACAAGCTATATTTGACGCGGGAAAGCTCTATCAATTGATTGAGTGGTTGTGAATTCTATTTATACATCGAATCATACAGCCAGAGAGAGCAAGAGCGGTGGCGCCATTCAACACTGTGCTTAAGATAGGCTCGCAGTCTTCATCTCTTGGCCGTTTTTTTTTTTTTGGAATGAGATCTGGACGGTCGCGTCTCTTGACCATTTTTCGGGAAGAAAGTTGATGATAATATGATATGTGGACGTACAGACTTTAAGGCGGTTCTACAGATTACAACAGTGTAGAAATAAGGTGTGGACAAAGGATAATGGGGGGCGCTTGTCCTTCTGCTACGTATGGTCGGCCGATGCCTAGCGCGATTTCAAATCTTAACAGTCGTCGAGGAAAAGCAAAGCGGGCATGAGGATAACTTGGGGGAGGACAACACGCAGAAAAAAAATGAATTAGTGGAATCGAAAGAACCGAGAGAGAGACTTACCGCGAGTCATAAGGAAAGAACGGATGAGAGAGCAACCTGTATAAAACTTGAATTCATGAGTTTTATTTGCTGCCATGGGAATTAGGAATAATTGAATTAAATAATTCTTGAGAGACTTTTGGACCATGTTTAATGCACTGATTTCTTTTTCAAATGCCCACAGATCTGTGGGCAGGTCGAACCAATGTTTGCGCTTGTTATCGTCTCGGAAGATGCCGGATTCTGCACATATGTGCGCCGGGACGTCATAAGAGCACAAAGTAAAGCACAGTGGGCCAGGGGCGATGCATTTCAGGTACACCCCTCCCCTTCCAATAAGCATTGACCTAGCATAGTACTAATTATAGCTTGTGCAACGGTACTTTTCGCCACTGCATGCCCAAATCTTGTGCGTTGGGTTCCTCGTCCACAATAATCCTTTTGAGTATCTATACTTCACATACAAAAAGACAAGCCTGGGATTCAGCAGATTCTGAACGTAAATCTACCCGTCTCCAGCTCCATTTGTGATGAGCAGGAAAACGAACTCCAATGAGTTGCGAAGTTCAGCTCGAGGGCCCTGAAGAAAACAGAAAGCAATATTACTGGCTACTACGGCCGCAAGCAAATGGATATGAGCCATTACCGACAATATTGTTCTTGGCCTTGTGGAGGATTATGCGACATACACGGCCCCCACGTAAGCATTGAACTGAATAGAGCACGCGCCGTGCCGGTATCCCGGAAATTGGGAATGGATCAAAATACGACTGCGTAGACCTCGGCAGTTGAGTATGTTCAACAGGTACCGCAGCAATGAAGGAGATAGATAAATGGCACAACTCTGCAGGTGCATAATGAACCTGGGGCCATTATGCTCACTGCATTGCCTTGTTGTTGGAATGAATCAACCCCGTTCCCCGTTCCGCCCGGAAGCATGGGGCTTTTTGACCACGTCTGTTATGGCGTTAGGAACTTTAAAGAGGCACTGAAGCGCCACTAACTGCGTGATTTTCTGCTACTGGGACTCCTAACGATCTTGTTGGTGGCCACAAGCAAAGTGGTAAATCTTGTGGGCAGATCCTTTATTTCCCCCGCAGCTTATCTTTATTCATTCCACATCATGAAGCCGCCCGGGTAATGGCTGCACGTTCCAATTGGGTTCACTCACCGTTGTCACGCACCGGCGAAACCCGAGTCTCCGCCGATTAACGATTCAGGCACTGCCGACCTCATTAACTAGTTCCAGCATCACATTCATGACATTGAGCGCCGTGCCAGGCACGAGGGGAATAGCACTGCTAACTCTAGTGTTTTGCTAGCCCTAGGTTAAAGCCAGAAGAGCCAAGCCCGCCGGGCCATTGTTTCATCAAACCAGCCCAGGCTGTCCTAGGTGAGGTAGCTAGAGTTTGGCTTCTGGGAGGAAACACGACGCCCGGATTTCACCTGAAAAAAACCGAGAATATTGAAACTGGACATGGGGAGCGAGATAGCAAGACAGCAAGGTGGTCGTGTTCAGTCTGTCTATATACAGATGCTGCGGCAACGACGACGCGGATCTTGGAAAGCTACGTGGAAGCTGAACCCCACAGAAAAATGCATTGGGACAAAATGACTGTGCAAAGAAGATGACATCGCAGTAATTAATGCAGTGCAGGAGTGCAATCGCACCCAGAATCGCGGAGGAAGTAGCACTGCAACAGCGATGCTGTGCAAAAAAAGCCGAAGTAGAGTACGTGGCCAACACCAACGGACGGCAAATGGAGATCGATAGCAATCGATTTTTTAGGTCCGTTGAAGGCAGTACAAAGAAAGTCCAAAAGTGGGCCATGAATCGAGATCCACGCAGACACGCAGCAGAGCAAAAGCAAAGGAGTTATGACAAAAGGGGTAAACTCCAAACATGTACAAAGAATCGACGAGCATTTGCTTAAAGAACGGTTAATTTCCTACCAATGAGATGGTTTGATATGATCCGATCTAACCCTCTGATTGGTTACGATATGTGGGAAGGGCAGGTTACCTTGCTTGACAAGGTCTCTCCAAACTCATAATTGCACCACTTTTCATACCACCCGGCTTGATTCGCTTCCGTATCTCTCCGAAGGTGATGTCAACTCGTCGGAGACTGCCGAACCAAGTTCACCCAATGCTCTGTTTCCGCCTGAACTTTCAAGTACTCTATCTACTATTAAGACACATCTGCACATTCTCATCAAATGCGGCACATCATAGTAGAAATTGCTCGAGATCAGCATAAAGTGTAGCGCATTCCCACGTTAAGACAGCGGCCGCACCATCGGCACATCAATGATTTGAAACCCCGCTCAACCGGCGCGCGGCGAGCGAACCGGCCCCGCGCAACCCGTGCAACGGCAGCCCAGCGCAGCATAGGGGGTTAGGGGGGCAACTCCCAGCCGGCCCGGTGCCAGCTGCCGAATCACTCCAATTCAACTCGCATAAAGCCGCAATAATGACGGCAAAGAATTAACAGTGAGTTGAATGGCACTGAAAAGAGGCCCCGCACCAGCGGAAATGACCCCGTGTCAGCGGAGATGACCCCGTGCCAGCGGAAAGGCTAGTGCCAGTGAAAGGGAGGGGTGTGGGGGAATCTTCCCCAGTGTGCCGGAATGCCGAACCTGATGGCGCAACCGGCACAGCTGATGTGGCCGCACAAAGCCATAGCACATTCTCAAATACTGGCATAAATGTACTGCACATCAATTGTGTATGTTCTACATCTTGTATATCCTCAGTTGAATGACACAACACTGCCGTTCGGGGAGTGGCCAGCAGGATCTGGGATGGCTGGAAGAGGGGAATGGCAAAGGATACGGATACGCGCAGACGAGGAAGATAAGGGGACTGTGTTCGGTAACGGTTGATGCGAAGACTAGAGATACACATGGATGAGAAAATGTAAACAGCTCTGTACGAGACAGAGATGTGGTTCAATTCAACAGTAATTAGTAAACAAAGCATTGCAACAAAACAGCACTCTGATGCATCAGCAAAGTATCAAACAAGGTTTCAAGCAAGGTCCTTGCCGACGAAGTCGGCGCTTCCTCGTGGTGTTACACGCTCCAAGTAGCTCCAAATCAAATCAAATCCAAATATTAATGGCAAGGAAGGATTGAGTTGGCTCGACACGGATTATTGATTTTTTAGAGCTTCCGTGGAAGTTGCTTGGAAGGCATCCCTAGAGTCTCCGGAAAATCAAAATTGGGGACAGACAACATGGTGATGGGCGGGTTCAACAACTTAAGCGGGACTTGTCACAGACCGCGTGATCATCCGCTTATGTCGGTGATGGCCGCCGACGGCTTCATTTGAGACTCTCATGAAGCCACTCTTCTTTTGCCCCCACGCAGCTGGACCGCCATGGACATCCCCGACAAGGGCACCATCGAGGCGAAAGAGTCCTACTCCGTGTCGGAGAAGCTCGACCACAAAGGCTTGCCACTGATTCCGCAGCCCTCTGACGACCCAGAAGACGTAAAAAATACCGCTATATGTTTATTGTCATTCTTATAATCCCATCTAGCCCCTCAACTGGAGCAGGAGACAAAATTATCTCATTGTCGCCATAACCTCTCTCGTCGCATTCATGGTGCGTGGTTATTTTGTTTTATTTTATATTTTGAACCGTCCGTATCTGACCCTCCTCTGACCAGGGAACTTTTGCACTTGCAAGCGCTAATCCTGCATATGCGCAAATAGGCCTCGCCCTGGGAAAAACCGCCCGCGAAGCCTCATATATGGGTGGGTTCTTCCCCCATTCCGCTTCGTGTTCACCACATATCCAAACTTCCCGCAGGCACGATCTCCATCGCCTCTGCCGGCGTCGGGAGCTTCATCTGGCATCAGCAATGTCTACGGCAGGAGGCCTGTGCTGATATTCTCGCAGGCCATCGGGATCGCGGCCGGCTTCGGGAGCGCATTTTCCAAATCATACGCAACGCTTCTGGTAGGGCTGTTCTTCGTGGGCCTCGGCGTCGCCTCCGGGAACGTCGTCACGTTTGGCATGATCTCGGACGTGTTCTGCCTGCATAAGCGCGGGACGATGCTCGGCCTCGTCACCGTTGCCCTGATCAATGGGGTGATTATTACGATTTTCTTTCCTCGCCTCATCCCCACTTTTTTTAATTTGAATCGAAGCCGCACTTCGCGTCGCTCCCCGGCGGATTTATTGCGCAGTACGTCGGATGGGAATGGACACTGACAATGGCGTCCATCGAAACGTTTATTGCCTGCGTCCTCATCGTCATCGGCCTGCCAGAAACGCTGTACGTTCGCGGCCTTGCCCACGTCCCCTCCACAGGAAAATATCATCGACTGCGCATTACTGGCACCAAAGCTCCTGGGAAGCACTTGCGCCTCGTGGATTTTGCACGGCCGTTTCAGATGTGGGTTATTTTCTTGCTGCTTTTCAACTACTCTTTATCCAGACGCATATTTACAGGCTGCGGTTCTTCCCCGTCGTCGTCGTCGCCATGTTTGCCGGTGCGTTATCTTTGGCACCTAGCTGTTGCTGCTGATATTCCGGATTGCGAAGCCGTCGCTTTTACGCTTGGCAGTGTCATGCCCGCTCAGACCGTGTCCGCTCTCTTCCGCACCTATTACCACTGGGCCTCCGCACGCACCGGCGTCGCGCTCAGTGTTAGCACCACCATCGGCGGCGTCCTCGGCGAAGTTGTTTCCGGGCCCGTCATCGTAAGTCTATCATTATATCCTCTTGAAGGCCGAGTTTTATTAATGCTGTACGAGCACAGGACAAACTGATGGAACGCTCGCGAAAGCGGGAGGGCCACGTGCGTCCGGAGGCAAGGTGCGTTCTACATGCTCACTCATATGTACGTTCTTCTGGATTTATTTCATGCCAATAGATTACAGTTTTAATTCGTATCTGACTTCGAGTACTTCCCTCAGGCTTCGCGGTTCAGATGATCACCACACCGATTATCGCATGTGAGATTCCTCAGCAATAATCCGTGTAGACTCCGCATTTATTTATGCGTGTTTCGCAGACTGCGTCGACTGCTACAAACCCCAGTCGGCCGAAGTCGTCCAACTCTTGAACTTTGCGCGTCAAGGTCCGTTCATTCCCTCTCACTTCTTGCCACATAACTGATCAAACGACTCAGAAATATCCTTCACCGTCGGCTTCTGGTCGCTCGTATACGGGCTGTTTTCCTCTCCTCCTCCGAAATTTTTTTTATCTAACACACCTACATCAAATCCAGGCGAAGAAGTAGGCTTCCAGTTCAGCGGGCTCACCTACGCGTGCGTGTCTGTTCTGTTCTTCTTGCCGGTGTGGTGGATCATGATGTGTGTATTCCTTCATATTCGTTACATCCTAATCTCATTCGTATTGGTTGCAGATACGGAGAACGGCTGCGCAAGCGCTTGGGGCAGCCGAACTTCAACACGGATATTTGAATGCAAGTGAGATACAATATTCAAGTAACTACGATAGACTAACAAGGATACAGAGCTTCGTACAAGGTGCAAAAGAAAAGGATCACTCATGTGAAGTAGAGAGGCGAATAAACTTGTGATACAGTTCGAGAGTGCCCGAAAACCTGGGAGCTATTAATCTTTCTTCAACTTCCAGTCAAGCGCCGCATCCCTCCCATCAGGCTCTGCATCGTGTTCTGCACCACCTTGAACTTGGCCACGCCGCACCTCTCGCTCTCGATGTGCTGGCACAAGCCGCTGAGCGTCGGAAAGCGCACGCGGCAGGTGGTCAGCGGGCACAGGTCGATCTTGTTCTCGTGCGCCGGGCTCGCGAGGTGCTGGTTGAGCGCGGGGAGGCTGCGATAGCTGCGATGGCACAGATAGCACTCGTACGCGGCGCCGTTCCACGCTGCAGCCGTTGCGGAGTACCGCACGGTGTCGCCCGCGCTGCCGCCCGTGAGGAGGCGCGACGGGTCCGTGATCACGTTGGAAGTGTCGTGCTGGCGCACGTAGCGGTCGACGATCTGGCGCGTCGCGCCCGAGCGGCAGTGGCCCGACTCGAGATGGAGGACGAGCGCGGAGCGCGAGACGAACGCCTGCCCGCAGCCTTGGCCAGGGCAAATGACATCCTTGGGCTTGTGCGTGGCCGAGTTCAGGTGCGCCTGCAGGTTGCTTGCAGACATGAAGAGGCGCTTGCACGATACGCAGTAGTGGTGCCGCTCGGACTGCCTGTAGTGCTCGTCCAGCCCGATCTGATTCACAAAGATCTGGCGGCATTGAGTACAAAAGAAATGGGCGGTTTCGTAGTGCGCGTTGAGGTCAATCGCGTCGCTGAAGTGCTGGTCGCATTGTTGACAGTATGAGTGGTTAGGGCTCTGGACGTAGTGCTCTTTGAGGCCCATCCAAGAGGTGAAATCGAGGCCGCAGCCGTTGCAAAGGAAATGACGCGGAGAGTTGTTTTCGTGCTGTATGAGGGCATGGGTGCTGTTGAACCAGCGCTGGCACCTATTGCAGTTTGCCATTCTGCCAGAGAAGTGGTGCTGGGCAGACGTTGTAAGTACTCTCGGAGTCGTACAAAGTGCGCAGGAACACGTACAGGAAATGATACTAGTGAAGGGTAATACACAAAGTGGACACTGAAAGGCAATTCAGAGAGCGGATGTAAGGGTGGATGTTGTGGTTAAGGACAAGGGATCGATCACCTTCGTCACAAGCTGTCACAGGTTGGTCCAAGCGTCGGGTTGTTCCGGGTTGTTGCGGTTTGGGGTGTTGAGAGTGTTGGGTAAAAGTAGCTTCCAAATGGCAATTTTCCGGAATTTAAGGACTCATAGTGACTCTGCGTGAGTCATTGCAGAATTGTTCGATACTGTTCACGGCTCTTCTAGGGATTCCCCGGAAATCCCCGCATTGGGAACTTTCGATCAACTTTCCGGATATCACCGGAACGCCAGAAGTTCAATAACTCCTGGCAGGGGGTGTTTTTATTGCGAGAGAAAATTCAAGGAGTTATCTACACGATAATAGCACCGATCCTGACTTCGAATGGGATGCGAGGTCTTGCTCAAACATAAATATGAGCGATGTCTGTGTTTGATGGGATCATACCAACTTCTACCGCAAGTCGGCAAGACAATTTGGGTCTCTCCAAGGCTCATGGAGCTTTTGGGACTGGAAGGATAGTTATTGAACACGCAGAAGAGTCTTGCCTGCGAGTCATATGGGTATAGCCACAAAGATAAACTCAAGAGAACGATCACAAGACTCTTCGATGACAGACTAGAAGCACTTGGAAAAAAAACTGGGGATGCGCAGGAATGAATTCAAATGTCACGACGATCATATATTACATTCAATTCCGGTCCAGATTTAGTACTCGAATTGACAGCCCGGGACTCAGAAGTCGTTAATATCAGCAAAGGGGCCCTAAGAGATTTAGCGTAAGAAACATTTCCATTGAGGTCCACAAAAATTAAATCTTGCACGGTAGTGAGATATCGAGTCCAGTATTAATTTTCATACATGTACATACAACAGTTGTTTCAGCGCCAGTAAATTAAAGTGTTTCGCCTCTCGTTCAACAAGAGGAACTGGCGCAGAAAGTTCAGCAAAGTGGTGGAGAAAAGAAGCAATATGCTGTCGAATAGAGATCCCAATGGGTGGATGAAGTAAACGGTTGGGGAATCGTTCGCATATGGAGCTGCCGCCAACGCTGAAACAGAACCTAACCATTTCCATGGCGTTTTCGACTGATGCTTCCCCGCCCAGTGGTCTACGACTTTAGGGAACTTGATTGGAAACTTGATTTTGGGCCACGTGACTACCATCAATCCATCAGAGACGGCCAAAGCGAGAAATCCCCGAAGCTCAAACAAGAGGAAGAGAGCGGCGAGGGGCGCTCTCATACACAAAGACTTTTTATTTTCAGCGAAAGAAATCATCTTAAGAACTTGCTCTATTTTTCACCACGGTAATCATTCAGAGATTTCACGTCTATACCAGTCTTCAATCATGAAATAAGTACCGCAATTAACGAGTCTTACCAGAGCTAAAACTAAATCGTCCCATCAAATATGACTCTTTCGATCGCGGGACACCGTTCCCGCACCAGCTTCAGATCTGGCCTCCGCTCGTCGTGCGTTATGTCGTCGACCACCAACGTCCGTAATTCGGGGAAATGAGGGAGCGCAGCGCGCAGGATATCGTCGCAGGTTGGGCCGGAATCATAACTCATGACACGAAGCACGAGCGTGTGCAGCGTGTCCCTCAGGCCGTCCTCATCCCACGTGGGCCCCAGAAGCGCGGCGAACCCGTCCGCATTCCACAAGCCTCACTGTAATCTGCGCCGGAAGCCGCTGCTGTATCCGCCTGTGATCTCCAGTGCGATGGTGGGATGTGTCTCAAGACTGGCGGACACTAGCGCAGAAGACACGCATGCGATGGAATGAGTAGTAGGCTCCAGGGGCATTGTTATCGATGCCCGAATTGTGAACGACTGGAGCGGAGGAGCGCGAGGAGCTGGCGGTGCAGGGTTTTATCGCAGTCCAAGATTTCAAGCTCGGATATGCGGGGGAGCTCTACGCATATGGGTGGTTCATTTGGGTACCCAAATGAACTACGCATATTGCTAGGGTACACAAAGAACGCCAGGTTGCCACCGATTGGAGCTTTGGGTACACCAAAAAAGCCACGTCGACATTGATTTGCCCCGATTTGAGGTAAGGTCGTCTTCTTTTGTGCGATAGGCCTGTTAAAGAAAGCCGGATCAGGCCCAATTTAAAGAAAAAGCCAGGTTGGACCCGATTTCGACCACAAAGCGACGAAAAAGCCGGGTTGCATGCAATTTCGGTTCATCGGTGAAAATAGTTCGCCGCTTCGAGACCAGATGGGCCTCGAGGAGTGACGACCTGGTCCCAGGTTGTCGGATCAGATAGTTATAGATTTCAGCACACGGCAGCGGAGTCTTAAAAAAGGCTCCCCATCATGTCCTCAGATCTATTATGTCTGCCAAGCCCTCCTCGATGCTTGCTTGCTTGGAGCCAATTAACGCATCCCAATTAGGTTGCGGCACTTGTTTGGCACCGACGCGACAAGCTCATGTGGCTATATTTTGAACTCCGCCAGCCGCTGCCGTGTTGCCGTCTGGATTTCACTGATTTAGCCCAAGTGATCAGAGTTGATTTCAAACCTTGATTGTGTCACACTCTGGTCAAAATCCAGCTTGAATCCAGGCTCATGGACTATGTCTGTGGTTCTGGAGAAAAAACGCCTTTTTTCAAGTTGCAAAAAAGAGAAGAAAAAGAAGAAAAGGAAGAGAGATTTAGTTACATACCTAGATCGTATGTAGCTGTTAAAATTGAGCCCAAGAGTCGTTATTCTACAGCAAAAACCAGGCCGAAATCTTGATTGGACTGTCGAAGCCGTTGTTCCGTTGATGATCAGGGCTTTCAAGACCTGCCTCTTTCGGAGTTAACGCCCTATCGATCAGCCAATGGCTTTCAAGATATTCGCAAATCAGTTTACATGCTGCCACATCATCGCGCGACGCGAGGCGACGCGTCGTTTTCTTTTCACCTCACTATTATTCTGCAGACTCCGGCCCTCTAGGAGAAATCTAGGCGACTTTCTACTTGTATTCTGGAGCCTCTGTTGCAGCCTCTGAGCACTGGAACACGTCGGAACAAGTGTTTAACGTGACCCCAAAATATATACTGTAACTCAGTGGAAGTCCCACTTCATTCTCTCTCGCTCAAATGTTATCTTTCCAGGTGCTCTCGCTTCCAACCTGCGCTCCCCGTAAAATGTTCTGTGAAAACAACTCGGGATGTTTTTAAAATTGAATTGTGCCGCGCATGGTCCTTTTTTTGGCTGTGTTTTATATTTATTTTTGCAGTTGATTTTCTTTCAGACTAGCGTCGACATATATTGTTGATACCGCGCGGCCACTTCTCACCAATGTACACGAGGTACGAGTGAGTTGTCCTCCTGCTCCGAATTTCTTATTCGGCGTGTCTTGCTGAGTCTGCCACAGACTCGGCACAGCTGCACTGGTTTCAGCGCGCGGGGACATGACGCATGGCGCGCACTAACACGGCCTATTTGACGCACAGGAAAACCCCGCGTTCGGCACTCAAGAACGCAGAGAAATATACTTAAGAAAGACACGCACCCCGGGTTCGTGCAGCACAGCGCAGCGTGCGAAAGTGCCGAATGCGCTTCCTGACTTTGCGCCGAGCGGAAACTCACATCTTGCCCAGAAGCGTGCTGCTGTCACGGTAGGTCTGCGGCTGCACCACATCGGCTCGACGAGGCACGCCGTATGTGATGGAAAGCAAGCGTAGGCCGCATACTCACGCAGCTTGGCCCCGGACCGCACACCCTCGTGCACCCGCATCGCGGCCAGAATCACCGCCGTCGGCACGACATGTCATCGCATGTCAGCACAAAGGCCGACGTAGCCGAGGCGCTGGCGCAACGACACTCTGCGAGAGAGCGCGCGCCTCTCCGCTCCAACATCCGCGTATGCTGCTGCGCCGGATTATTCGCGTCGTGCCGGGCGTGAGCGCTGGGTACTAACTCCCGTTCCTTGTCCGCACTAGTGCGACCGAGTTGCCCGATGAGGACGACGAAGCGAAAGGTAACTTGTCGGATTCCTTGGGCTCCTTTTGCTCTCGATGCGCTTACATTTAGTATTATACTTTGAACCTTGTTTGAACCTTGATACCGGCAAAAAATATATCAATGGCCTCGGCTTTGCTATTTTTTTTAGAAACATCCAAGCTTTCCGCTTTGAAGGACTCCCGATTCCTGCAAGGCCCGTTGCTCTCTCACCTTAAAATTGACTCCATTCAAGCCGTGCCGAAATTATTGCAAATCTAGCTAAAGTATTGTGAATCATTTAAGAAATCAGCCATTCCCGCCCTCGATATCTGCTTCTCTCGAGTGCTTCCTTAAGACAGCAAAGTATCGTTACATTTTCTGAAGCTCCGGCTCAAATACTTCAAAGGCATAAGGAGATTTTAATTTTTTTCTCTGCTTCAAAGCATGGCGACAGAAAAAAACAATTACATGACGGTAGATAGTTTGAAACTGTTAATGGATCTGATTTCCTCCAATTCCCTCAAATGTTATGAAGCTACGAGGTCGTAGGTTTCGTCTTAATCCAGAATGCGGTAGCACTGCCTACCGTAACAGGGGGGGGGCAGTGCAAGGATCATTCGGATCAATGATGAAGTCATCCATCAGCACGGGTGGACACCTATCGACATAGGTAACCACAGTGATGATTAATGAGCCCGAATCCAGATTGAAATCAGATTGAAAACTCTACTGTATTATCGTTGGTGATGATGTGGTTTAAACTGAAACCATGCTGTTGCTGGCACTCCCTCACACCTTTATCCTCTGTATATCTCATTTAGAATATGCCGTTCCTCCCTCTTCCCATCTCGCTATACCTAGCACACACACAGGTGATGCAGCTTCTCAAAAAGGCGCAATGAATAAATGAAGCTTGTATAGTTATGAGATGGTTATGGAAAGGGGTACGGGGTGTGCGGGCTGCGAAAATAGGCTACAGATACAGTGAGTCAGGGGTGAGTTTGTCTGAAAATGGAAGTTCCTCGTACCGTAAGATGCTTCCCGCCTCTTGCTCCAAGGAACATGTCTATCGGCACCCATGGTTTCTGGTGCCAGTTGCTTAGCCATTCGAGTGCGGCGTCATTTTTCAACTTGCATGTTTCTCACTTTACAGTATACTCATCTCTGAGTACTCTCCAGTAAATTTCAATAACTGTTATCAGAAATTTCATCAATGCAATTGCTGTTCCTAATCGCTGCAGTCATAGAACAATCAGTGGACAATGTAGTGAGGGCGGGCGGTCCCGCAAAGATGATTGTTGAACCGTTGCAAATTGATATTGGTTGCGGAGTAACCACCTCCTCTTCTATTCTGGTTCCAGGTGCCACACTGAGCAGAGATCGCATCCTTCTGTTGTGAGTACATCTCCCGCAAGAAGTCCAGCCTGCAGATGTTGTGGAGCATCAACGGATGGCCGTACAGCTCAGTGATCTCTGCCCTTTGCTCTCCTGTCAAATCGATTTTAAATTCGGCCAATGGTTTGAATGATGGAATGGAAGTTTCTGTGGAACATCAACAGATCCTTATACCCGCACATACGATGCTGAGAATGCACGTCGAATCATATCTGTGGGAGGAACACTCAAAATATGCATAAGCCCTCATATACGGCACTCCTCCTGACAATGCCCACCATGCCTACTGCAGTTAATTTCAAAGAAATCTGATCCCTTATAGCATCCGCATTTTCCCAGACGTGTATCACCGTAAGTGGATTCTTGATTCCGCGTGCCTACAGTTTGACGTGCAGTTTGACAGTTGATAGAAATCTTGAACCAACAGCAGCATCCGTAGATAAGAGTCAGTGAGTTTTGGCTCTGCACTGCTTGTTCCCCAACCATAAAAGTCCCAACACAACTCGAGAATCTAATCCAGTATACAACAGTGGCAGCTAGCACTATTGAGATAGCAGGATCTTTCCAGATTCCCTTCTTATCCTCGGCCGCAGTGTTGACATTGTAACGGTCAAAGCGTCAAATCTCAACCTCCCGCGACAATCTTCGGAGTTGCTGTGATATGAGTTCCGGTCCTAAAAATATGATTTATATATCAGCAACCAGGCCTGAATGAGGGCTTTCCGATGATACCCAAGATGTGGCGACCCTCAGAATTCAGTGTGTGAAGTGTGCAGGACTTTTGGTTTTTTTAAACTTTTCAGACCTCTGCAGGAGAATATTCATAAGTCTATGAATACTGCTGCGCTTCAGGGGTGCTTTCAGAGGAAGCTAGCTATGGGTATTGTGTACACATATATAAAATCAGATTTGTACTAAACCGACGGGCAAGTAGTGTTTTCGGCGTGTTACTCTCGGCTGCCACAGCCCCAAAACGCGACCACTCTTTTTTCTGACCTCCCCCCTCTGGACCATTTATGTGGGGAATGGCATGTGGGGGTGGGGAAAGTTGAACAGGCACCCGGGTTCTGTGATCAGACATTCTTACGACACGACGTATTTCTCGCAACTCCTCAAAATGACGAGCCATTGAACAATGTATGTCTGGTTACGGAACAGGAATTCGATCCTTTGTCAATGGCGATGCTGCTCTTCTTGTCTTCTGGGATGTAAAGTATCTGAAGTGAATGGCTGTAATGTTCGAGGCGATGCCATCAAGACAGGCATCCTACAGCGACCATATAGACATCAGATTGTGGAGATTAGTCCGACATGGTAAACCCGCGATCTCGACAGTCCCGCGTTATCGTAAATAACGTCGAAGGTCCCATTCCTTGTCTTCTACTCCCTCTCAGACGGAATGCGCCCACCCGCACTCGTGGACTCAAATACGTCGGACGTGATTCGTTCGGCAGAGGATCTGTATGTCTTTCTATCCGCTTCCCGTTGTTCATGAACTGACTGTTTTAGCCTTGCTTTCAAGGTCAGACGGGATCCGGTCCAAAAGTATCTTATAATGGTGCGAACTGCTCTTCTGTAGTGGTACTTCGCGGGCTGCTTCGCCCTGTTATTTTGGGATTTTTTCCTCACACTCAGTGATGAGGTGGAATGGATTTGGAAGGGAAAGAAGGCGACCAGTAAGTTCTGGTGGATAATAGTTCCGCATTCTTATCTCGCCTTCAGTGTTCTACATCTTTTTAATGGTACGCGCACCGCTATTCGGTTCATTGGCGCTTAAGGCTGTGATCCTCAGAACCGATACTGCCCTGTGGCATTTTGTATAATCACGTTGTTTGGTATGTTTTCATGCTATGCTCCGCAGCAAACGCGTTCATCACGCAGCCGGTTAGCTTATGTTTCTCCGTTGTGGACTTACGAGGTAAGCCAGGAGTTAGTCCTTACGAATTTGTTCCGACTTCTTCGCATTCCAGATGTACCCTTACCATTTCCCTTGTCGATGTTTTCAATATCTCATCGGCACCTCACCGGCAGTTGCAACAGCTTTGCAATCGTAGAATGGCTCCAAACACTTCTCATAGTTGTTCCCGCTGAAGTGGTTCTGTTGCTTCGGTACGACGCCTGAGTGTTACTGAACCATGACTGATCCTTCGGCAGTGTATTCGCCTTGACAAATAGAAATAAATATCTTTCTTCCTTACTAATCTCCATCATCCTCGTGGAATGTATTGTCGTTTTTTATGCCATGTCCCTGCCGGGCGCCAATGATGGTATCTTCGTCCCAACTCCGGCCAAATCCACCACTAACATTCCATGGAGCGTTGGTCCTACCCAATGTACCTATTGACTCTTTCCACGGTCAGTGAAGACTTGATTATGTCCTGGCTAAAAAGTACTTAACTCACTCCAGTCTGCATTTTGTACTCTGATCCCAAGATGTGAGCTCGCTTCGACGACCCAACTCCAATGCAAAGACTGACTTCCCAAGGGATACCGCATATCTCTCCACGTCGATCGCGTTTGATTGCATCGTGTTCGCCACTACGCTCGTATGCACAATGAACCGCAATGCCCAACGCATCCGCTCATCCATACTTCCCACAATTCGCTGGGACGGCACTTTATATTTCTGTGTGATTTTGTCAGGGAATGTCGTGTGGATGGCTCTCGCCATCAATGCCAGGGTATGTAGCCCCTGCAAGCACTTCGCATTGGAGTTGACCTGTATTACCCCAGCCCGGACTAAAGCTCATTAACGCACAGTACGCGTCTGTCATCGTAATGTTTCGGGGTATTCATCGATTAACCATTTCAGGCCTAGCATGTAGTGAGTTGCATTGGCAGGGCGGAGACAGAAGCCAAATCTTATGCTGCTCTGCCTACAGCCTTACGTCGATTATGATCAACCGCCTGACACTGTCTGTCAGAAAAGCAGCCGCGGAGTCAGCGAACGAGGACACCGCCACTGAATTACCCACTCGCATTATTTTTGGCACCGCAGCGAATAATGGTACAAGTAATGTCTAGGAATATCGGCGACCGACCCTTGGAACCTGAGGCAAACAATGTTTGCATGTGCTATACCTTCTGGAAAAATCTGAACCCCATACCCACATGTTGCCCCGACCCTTGGGCCAATTTCAATATAAACTTGTAATATTTAAGTACCCCCCTTCATTCGAAAAAGGCCAGGCCTTTGCACGCGATTTTATATAAGGCTTCGTTCGATACACAGCGCGGAGAAAAAGTACTTTCCCATGAATCTGGAAAGGACATAGAACTACCCCCATATAAAATCTCAGCCCAAGCGCAAACCCCATCCGCCATCTTGATGGGGTTCCTGACCTATCGCATTGGGCCCTGACAACAAATCCGATCAACTTTTCGATCATGAGGACATTGATTTTCTCGCTAGCGCTGCACTGACTGGTATTCTGAGCCGGTTCGGCAAACTGGATCGGGGAGATTGGCCTGTGCAGCCTTGGTATGATAATTTGAGACGATTGTGTAGCTGTTACGAATGCAAGTTAAATTTTTGTCGGCTTGCCTCTGCGTGCGCAACTACCACCTTGCATGATATCTTACCAGCCAGTTATCAGAATGCACGGTTGATGTTACCGTCAATAGGTAAAGCACATTTAAATGATGGGCTAGTTAAGACTAATACTTCTGTTAAACCAACGCAGCGAGAATACAACTACTCATGCTCCCGATATAAATCGCGACAATTCTCTAGCGGATTTGCACTGCCCCAAAGATTCAACAACCAGTGTCCACACTTCGGACTAAGACGATGCTGAGGGCCCAGATTCCGATTTTGAGGATGGTGGGGATACACAGAGTACGGATTCGTCAGAAGTATCAGGTGAAAACAGGACAGACATTTCATCAATTTCAGAGTAGGGTTAGAGAGGTATCTGGCGACGGGGTGCAATCGAACGGCGCCACCTATGTAGTCGTGTCGTTTGGCTACCCAATTGCAATGCCATCAATCCGACTTGGTTTTTTTTACACCCTTTAGGGCTCGCAAACCCGACTTTGGCCCCCCATATCGGCCCTCCCATTCCACTTTAATTTTTTTCCATGCTTACTAGGGCTCCCAAACCCTACTTTATCCCCCCATACCGGACCTAGATTAATGCCCTTAATGGCACCCCCCCCCTGTCTTTAATTGGCACATTTCTCATTCAAAACGGCTTTGTTTCTGAGATCTAGATGGGGTATGGAAGAGCACTCTTGTGGCCTTGACATCCACAATGTTTACAAGCCATCGGCATTGATAGAATAAATCTCGGGCACAGGTGCAGACATGCAGACATTTTTGATGCAGACAGAGTAAACCGATGCAGACCGAGGGCCTTTAGGTTATTTGGGGGAAAATGTGCGTTCAAGGGAGGGAAACAATAATTTCCAAATCGGCCATGGGAGAATCTAATGTCTGACCCCGTTGACGCAGCAACGAATTCAAAGCCAGAGTTCTTTCAAGAATAGGCTAGGACTATACCCAGTCGTCCTCCCTCTTCCAGGGCATCCTTGCCGCTTCCCCAAATCTCGAGCACATCAGCCTTTCCGGTGAATTGAAGATTGAATCCCACCCTTCCCTTCCGTTCGCGCAATCCCTTTGCCTTGGGCTCAAGTTGGATCCTGTGCATTCGCCCCTCCGGCGCACGGATCCGGCGCCGCTCACCCAGCCCACCGTCGACCCAATTTTTTTTCTCTCCCATATGTTCCCACTTCGCACCCTCCCAGCGCTCCGCCTCCTTGCGCTGGTTCAACCTGTGGCGGACCCGATATCCTTTCTCGTGATCATCTAGCGCTGCCCTGCCCTCTGCGAGCTGCGCTTCAAGGAGTTCAGCCATCTAGTGTGGCCGCAGCAAAATCAGAGAGCGGCCAAGCTGGTGTGCGTGCGCCTGAATTGCCACGGGCCGGCCGTGATTGGGCCCCAGTTGCCTTCACACCACGCTGCCACAATTGGAGCGGCGGTGGTTTTGAATCATGCCGCATTCAGCGCACTGGAGCGCGTTATTTTGGATGACACCGGGTTGGGCATGGTGCAGATTCGCGGAATGTTTGCGTCCACGTGGAGTCCGCCGGCTAAGTGGAATGTGCTGCGGGCGAAAGGGTGTCGCATAGAAAGAGGGGTGAGGTGAGACGGTGCCCATCGGACGGGCAGTTCCGGCACCGTAGAAATGATGTCTCGTCACCTCTGCTTCTTGGCCGTCTCACGCACACGATCTGCATCAGCAGTCTGTTTACTTGAGTGAGATATTTGTTATTTAATTCTTTTTTGAATGAGAATGGCTCAGCGGGTATGACAAAAACGCATTTCAGTAACTAGTAGCACCGAATATACGTTCGACACCAATACCATCACGTCTTTAAACCCTACCATGCCGCCTCGCCAACATTCAAGCCCAGGGTCTGCGATGTATTCGCTTCGTCAAGACGTGTGAAAGTGAACGAATTGCAACAGAACAAAAAACAACAACAACAGGGGACAAAGGAATGCACCAGGGGGAGTCGAACCCCAAATCCACGAGTCACGGACGACTGTTCATTAAAGTTCATTCATGGTGCAGTGGTGCGTTCCGGACGCCGCTGGTGCGCATCCCACGTTTTGGTGGCACGGCGATTTGGATTCATCATAGCTTTAGAGCATGTTCAAGTTGAAGCATATAGCCGTACAAGACATATGAAGAATTAGATCTTGTATAAGGCTGTGGCGATGGAATCGATACTGGAAACGTGATAATTTCAAATTGGGTAGGAAAACTTGTGATACGCACCAGGATCATTATTGTATTGAATGGGTAAGTTGGCTTGGATGGAAGCCTTGACCAGAAGAGCACGATGGCAAGGGGAAAAAACCCCAGGAATATACTTGATACCACACCCCCGGTGTCGTAGTTAGGGTCTAACATGCTCAAACTCGCATTTAGCATATTACTAGATTAATAGCCGGTGTCTTGACCATTTTGGGAAGAGTACACCGCATCAAAGCGACGCATCTCAACGTACATCGGGAATCTTTGAGGTGGTGCAAGTATCATGTGTTGTAGTCGCAAAAATACGATTTTATATCAGCATGTAGCCCTAAATGAGCACTTTACGACGACGCCCAGCATGTGGATTTGCCGCGAATTTTAAACGCGAAGTTCCTGGGATCTTTACGCTTTTTTAAACTTTTCAAACACTTGGAGTAAACGTGGGGAACGCGTGCGACTCTCGACGCTGCCAGAAGGAGCTGAACATATCCTCTACCACGAGCCTTGGTTTGTCATGATTGAGCTGCCAGTGAGTAGTAACCACGCAAAGCTCATATCGATGCCAAAACACACATGTGTATTACTGATTGAAGTCGCAGGATACAGCGCGCAACGACCGTTATTTCAGTCGGACGGTTTGATCACCGGAGAACCGTCCAGAAAATAGTCGCCCACTGCGGTCGCCAGTTCAGCGAACAGAAAAGCCAAAGCGATAATAAGTCGAACGGACCTTCTATCTCCCCACGCTTCTTACGAGCAATAAATTCCTCTGCCCGAGCCCAGATATCCTTTCCACCCCTCGCGCCCAGCTCCCAGTCACTGTAGTAGTCCTTGTATATCGCCGCAACAAACCTGCTATCACAGAAGTGGTCAGCAATGTGTTTCAGATATTCCTTCGCGGTGTTTTTGCCGATAACGGGGAACACGATGAGCAGAACGTCGAGGCGTGGGCAGCTGTCAAGGACAAAATACATGACCTGCGGATTAGGTGGAGAACTGAACGCCAGATGGGTGAGCGCAGGGAGAGCGGACAGGTGCTTGAGCCACCGCATTGCCTCGGGCTCCTCCTTCTCGATGTCGAAGTAGTTAAAGATGTCGAGATGGGAGGCAGCGGCGAAGAGGGGGTGTTGGAGATCGACAGCCCACTCCTCTTTATTGTGATCGTCATCTGCATCGTCATCGTCGTGGCCGAAAATCTGTCTCTCGAGCTCGTCGCCGAAAATCGGTCTCTCGACCTCATCGCGGAAAAGTTGCTCCATGTTCACACTCAGACGCTGAACGCGCATATTTCCCAGGACTGGGAGGAGGTTCGGACCGATGATATCGCCTTCGATGGATAACTCATAATCCCTGAACACGATTCGAGGAAACTCTCAAACGTTTCGAAATCTAAAGAATATGTTCTTGCATTCACAAGCACATGTCGCACTGTGGACGCGAGAAATAGGGCCGGTTTGGTCTTGACGGAGTTCATAACTCTGGCAGAGAGGTAAGGGCTGCTGAGCTGGAGAACCCTGTAGAGGAGTGGCTCCAACCTGATTCGGGAGGAAAGGCGAAGGTCAGTTTTATGTGAGTCAATGGGAGAGGCGAAACTTGTCATGCTCGAACGCGCTGAGCGACAAGGATAAGGTGCGGGATTGTCGACCGAGTTTCGGCGGCAAGTTCGAAGACAAGCCGTTCGAGCTCTACGGGGAGTTTTCCACTCCAGCTCATCGAAGGAGAAGACGTGGCGTGCTTGGCGGCGCAAGAGTGGTCTCACTTTGACAGCTGGCATTCGACAGGCATTGAGCGGAGTGAGAGCCAACCAGATAAGGAGAGGACCAAGGAAGCATGAGAGGATACATCGGAGGAGGTTTGATGCCAGTCAGAAAAGAGGTCGAGCTCCAAGAAGAACATGTGCCGTGATGCGAGTCATCGGCATTAAAGGCATTAAAGGCCAGGATGAGAATAGTTCTTGTCATGGCGTTGATTTATCTATCGCTTACCCTATCCTCCCAAACTCGCATAGGTCCAGCTCACAATGTGCTTCAGAGCCGGACCTTCGGCGCACGTGCTGAGCTGGGACCATCAATTTACCGTGATCCGGATGGTTAAACTTACCGACGATCGAATATCCTGCTCTCCTGGCTCATTCAGCTCCTGAAAATCAGAGTGAGTTGGGTAACATCTGTGGCTGAACATTGAAAGTACGCTCGGGGAAAGTTTTGGGACTCTTTTTTCTACAAGTTGTGGCACAAAATATATCAAAATGTTTTCAAAATATAGTCATCTTCACTTTTAGAATATGAATACGATAATTCCTGGTTCCAGAGGTAACCAGGTCTCAGATCGATAATGTCTGTCCGCCTCGATCGTACCCTCTTTTTACCACGCTCCGATTGGCTGCAATAGCTCCACAACATCCCACGCCGTTCGGCAATTTGATAGCGCCTCAGATACAGCGACGGACGCAACACCATTACCATTGTGACTCTGAATTTACGAATTCTTGCAGGTTCCAGGTCTGGAATAATTCGGGACGCTGCAAATTTGTACAACTGATTTAATTTTCGCCTGGTTTTTCCGAATATTTGCTGATCCGAAAAATCGCCCTATTTTGTCCGATAATACACGGTCATTCGCTTGAATGAAGCATCGAGATGAGTTGACAAGATCAGTGAATTCTTACGAAAGCTCAGAGTACATGAGCTATGGCAGCTTGTACAATTCTTTTATTTTTTGCATGGGTGCAAAGACAAAACTGCGTACACGCGATCTAAGATACAATATATATATGTGATATTTTACAAGTAACTACCACTACCAGTGGAACAGTAGTACATGGGACACCTCCCTCAACTGACTGTTCAAGAAATGAACTCCCCCTTTCCAAAAACAGGGATAAACTTCAAGTGCCAGACAGCCAGTGTGGCCTAGGAATGACTTTAATCCCATCTGCGGAGTCTGGCCGGAGGCCCATCACCTTATTTGTGCAGGAAATGAACTAGTGTGGTTGAAATTTAGTTTGGCTTTTTTCAGTAGCCGGCCGGAGGTCCGTCATCTGATTTTATACCAGAGTAAACCTGCTCACACGCTGTTAACAATGACTTAGCTGTGATGGCTGGTGTGGTTGAAATGTTGTCTGGCAGAGGTCGGCCGGAGGCCCATTGCCAGAACTGCACAAACTCTCTGCATGCTGAAACAATAAAATGGTGGTGTTCCGTCGTCGGTTGATCATCGACCGGAGGAATCAGGTCTGCCCGGAGGGCCACACTATATGATCTGGATATGAATACGATATGCGATTTGCTGTATCGTATTTGTATTTGACCAGCACTAGACTAGCGGGAACGTCGATGCACGTGAGACTCGTGCTGCGGAGCTGCGCGACCCTCTTCCTTTACCGCGCACTGCATCGGGCGCAGCTCCGCAGACGACGCGGACAATTCCTCGGCAGACCGGCAACTGCCGGTCCCTATTTGGCAGTCCCACCCATGCGACGCACCAGACCGCCCGCGCCTTCCTGAGCAGCGCGGCAACTGCCGGCACGCACGCCCTGATGCACGCGGCTCCTCCCGCTGCGCTGCCGTGCACATCGGCCCGTTATGGTGGCTTTGTTCCAAGCAGTCAATGGCTGCGCATGATGTATGATCACTACACCGAAAAGCACCGGGCTGCCATGGACCAACAAACTGCTCAAAAAGATATGGACCTTGGGTCCTTGGATCACAGTTTCAAAGCAACAAAGCAGTTCATGAAGGTCAATGGGGAATCGGTGTTTTCAGCCACTCTCACTAACACAAATGGATTTGCGGAAGTCTGTGTCCTTGCATTTGTGGCAACTACATCACATTCAGAATATGAATCTGCACTTCTCAAAGTCAAGGATAATCTCGAGCTTTATGGACATTCTCAACCCAAGGTTATTTTTACAGATAACCCTGCAGCTGATAGACCATTCCTGGAGCGTATTTTCCCGTCACTCATGGAGAATGTCACTCCTGTGGAAAAAATCTTGGGATGAAGCCTTTTCTGCGGCCAGCTGATGTTCAAATTCGAGTCAGCTCCACTGCAGAGAATATTGGGGATGACATAGCCAAGATCATGACTGATCTCAACACAGATGATGAAACTGCTCAGCTGGTTGTGGGGTTTGATGCAGAGTGGAATGTTGATCTAACTGTTCGAGGGGCACCCCAGCCAACCTCAATTATTCAGATCGCATACAGAAACTGGGTGTACATATTTCAAATTGGGCATTTCAAAGGGAAGTTGCCCGCATTTTTGCTGGCATTCCTGTCCAATGCACAAATTGTCAAAGCTGGACGAGGGGTTATTCAAGACCTAGCACGTCTTGCCAAGGAAGCTGGAGTTCCAAGTTTCAATGGTGGTCTTGATCTTGCTCGACTGGCAAAGGATTTAAATGTGATCACAGATGCAAGAATGGGACTGGCTGATTTATGTGCCCGGGTTCTTGGGATGAAATTGGAAAAGCCCGAGCATATTCAAATTAGCAAGGATTGGGACAATGAGAATCTTTCTAAGGATCAGCTAGAATATGCTGCACTTGATGCCATTGTTTCACTTGCAATTCACACTCGACTTGTTGAAATCCAACCAGCTGGAAAAATATCAGACAATGTTCTCCCAGGAACATCGGTATCAGTGCATAATAGTGATGGCATTTTGATTGCACATGGAACTATTTCTGTCAGGGGAAGCCCCCTCCGACCCTCCGGCCCCTCCCGGTCTTCCGGTCCGGGCTCCGGGCTCCGGCCTCTGGTATGCTCCCGGTGGGACCACGTGTGCGATCAAGCACGTGATTTATGCCGATCACTCCGATCACGGACTACTAGTCAGTAGCTATATTTACTCACGGCCTGGCGTGGGAATCCTCAGAGTTTCTTCTCTTCGGATCTCCCTCGCTAGGTGCATTATGCTTCCCTGTAGTCTACTGTGCCTTATTGATATACTTCAGATCTCCCTTGCTAGACTTGAGCACTCTCAGGCTTCGAGGTTGCCCTTACAATTTCCACAAATACATCAACTCTTCCTGATTCGGTTCTTCTCACTCCAAAACAGGTGCGAATCACAGTCACCAATTGTCTTGTTCCAGCTGCACTGGTCTCATTGCATAATAAAAAATCACTGGGATCATTTGAGGAAGTTCCATTTGATATAATATGTGCACACTCTCAGATATGGACAAGAGTTGAGAGCAATTCTGAGCCTCCAATGGAGGGAGATACAGTGCATAATGAACAGCCTGAACCAATCATTGATGACGGGTTGAGGGAGTTCCTAGCATAAAGTCCAGAAGATGTTGAGGATGCAGCTACAGCTTGGATGGATGAAGTTGACGGTCCACAATCAGGAATTGATCAAGACAATATTAATGGTGGTGTGGACCAGGAAGCATTAAATCAGACAATAGCCCTTCTCAATGACCCAGAATTTTCAACATGGTCTACAAAAATCAGAAGTCGTGTCATCATGGATGTCTGGCATGCGATGGCCCGTATCCGGGTTTCTAAAGAGCATGGCTTTCGTTTGCCATTTGGAATTGCCTTATGGGATGCTATCTTGATCCCTATTACTGAGGACAAGGAGTGCATTGAGAAATATCTCAAATCCAAGGGTTCTTCATGGGAGAAGGAGCTTCAGTTCAATTCCAGATGGATCTGGAAGCATTGCCGGCGTGTTGTACCCCCTCCAAAGGAGCTGTTTGATGCAGTCAGCCGAGTCTACCATTTGTATGGTCCACAAAAGGATGCAAAGAGCAAACTACCTCTATTTAATGTTCAGGCTTGGCATGATGCAAAGAATGTGCTGAAAGCAATTCGTTTGGGCCTGCTGTCAGATCCACCTGGAGTTCAGCTTTATTTTCAAATGGGAATTGATAGGAAGACAAATCTACCAATTTTTCGCAATGCACGTGGCACAAATAATCCAGAGGGAGCAGTTCATCCTTCACTTAGATCTCGCATGCCAAAATCAGGTGTATCAATCAGACATGCAGCTGCCCGAGTTATGGATTATGTGTTTATCCATAATCTTGTGGTTGGGACTCTGAATCGCAGTGGCACAAAGTACCAGGAACATTACAATGTGGATGTTTTAAATCGACTCCAACTTCTCCTTGAAAAAGCTCGCCACCTTGTTCCCAATGCACCTATCCTCAAGGGTTGGGTGAATGGAAATCTCTATATACAAGGCAATGAGAGAATTGGAATACTTCCCCTTCCAGAGACAAGTAGAAACTCTGCTGAGATTCTCAGTTATATGGAAAGCAGTGATTCAAAGTTCAAGCACTCATATCTGGCACAGCAGCAAGGCACAAAATATGCTGTAATTACTGTCCACTCTGTTGAGGAGAAATTGCACTTCTCAGAGCTAATGAGAAGTCTTCCTGCATCAGCAACAGCATGGTTTCAGTTTAAACCACATCGTCTCCAACGATAACGTTGGCTTAAACCGGTTTAAAACCGGTTTATACCAAAATCTGGCTCAAACCATTGTGGTTTAAACCAGAAACCGGTTTAAAACCAGAAACCGGTTTCAAACCAAAAACCAGTTTAAACCAAAATTGTTCAGGCTCTTTTGAAACCGGTTTCAAACCAGAAACCGGTTTCAAACCAAAATTGTTCAGACTCTTTTGAAACTGGTTTTAAACCAGAAACCGGTTTCAAACCGGTTTAAAACCAAAATTGTTCAGGCCCTTTTGAAACCGGTTTAAAACCAGAAACTGGCTGCAAACTGATTTAAAACAAAAATTGTTCAGACTCTTTTGAAACTGGTTTAAAACCAAAAACTGGTTTCAAACCAAAATTGTTCAGACTCTTTTGAAACCAAAAACCAGTTTAAACCAAAATTGTTCAGACTCTGTTGAAACGGATTTGAAACCAAACAACCAGTTTAAAACCAAAATTATTCAGACACTTTTCTTCTTTTATCGCTCAAACCATTGTAGTTTAAACCAGAAATCGGCTTTAAACCAAAATTGGTCAGATACTTTCTTTTGGCCTCACGGAGTATTTTCAAATATTTTCAAAATATACTTGTATTCATATTTGGAATTGAATAGGCTTCAGTGGGGGGGATGGTGATACCGATGTTGCCAAGGTGCTGAGATATGAAAGAAGAGAGGAAGACACTGTAGGCTCATAGCCAGCTGCTACATTGAGTAAATATATAGAGGCTGCACCAATTTTTACAGGGCAATTGGATGAAAATAGAGAAACATAGAAAAAATGTGTTCTGTTGTACTCAAATGTAGACCTTATTACAGGAAACGCTCAATAGAATCCATGTTACAATTCAATCTAACTCAGAAAAATTTTGTTGTCATGATTTTATCATTAGAAATGCCTCAAGGTCATTGAAAATGCTTTCAAGTCATTAGAAGTGCTTCAAGGTCATTACAAGCACTTTAAGTCATTAGATAACCCTAAAGTCGTTAGAAACTAACTACACTTGCCTCAAACCAGCCTCTAACCCATCACCCATATTACAAAAGCGCCATGTTCTTTCAAGTATTTCATGTTTTGTGGCCTAACTAAGAAGTTGCTAAGGGTGGGGCTACCACCATTAGAAAGCCCTTGAAAAGCTCTACAACTTTGATGTCAACATCATTTTGATTAGATCTGACCTAATGTGGTCACATTGGGAAGTTCTTTTTTGGGATTTCTTTTCTAGGACAGTGGGTGTTGGTGAACACATGCACACTGATGTAAGGGTCCCATGGGTATTTTTTTTTCATGATTTATAAGACCCAGGGGAGCCCAGGAGGGGGTGTTGATGGCAGGGCAGCAGATGGGAGGGCTGGACAGTGGAAAGTTATTGGTGTTTTATGCATGTAATTATTTGTGTAAGTCCTAAGCTGTTGGCTTCTAAGTAGTGGAGGAAGTATACCCATGCTCATGCTCCCTGAGGCCAAAAAAAAAGTGTCTGAACAATTTTGGTTTAAACTAGTTTCTGGTTTCAAACCGGTTTAAAACCGGTTTCAAAAGAGTCTGAACAATTTTGGTTTCAAACCGGTTTTTGGTTTTAAACCGGTTTCTGGTTTTAAACTGGTTTCTGGTTTCAAACCGGTTTCAAAAGAGTCTGAACAATTTTGGTTTCAAACCGGTTTTTGGTTTTAAACTGGTTTCAAACCGGTTTCTGGTTTTAAACCGGTTTCTGGTTTAAACCACAATGGTTTGAGCCAGATTTTGGTATAAACCGGTTTTAAACCGGTTTAAACCAACATTATCGTTGGAGACGATGTGGTTTAAACCAAAACCATCCTACAGTACCCTGCATTCAATCGCCCCCAAAATCAAGCTCCAGACTGGAAGGCAGGTGCTCGAGCCTGGAATCGAGATGCGAATGGAGAAACAATTTTTTATAAGGTATGTGGATTAGTACAATTACTTGGGTGGGACCTGAGGTTTTGAATAGCTACCTGAACATTTGCGTTCTTATCACAACAAATGGCTGCATGCTGCAAATGCCAAGGCATCTCTCTCTCAGATTTTACCACAAGTCAAGGCACTTGAACGGCTGCTTCGGAGTGATGAGCGGGTGATTGGGGCACCTACTGTGGATGCAATCACTGTCCCAGTTGATGTACCAACCCTCACTGGACGTCGGGACACACTTTCTGATAATGTGCAAACCAATGAGCACCATGTTGAGACCTCTGTACCACCAGCTCATAGATCATCATCTTCTCAACCAATCTTCCGTGAGTACAGACATCGGAATATGGTTGCTCCTTCATTTCAGATATGAATGGTAGAATATCATTGTGCGGGCGTGCATCTGTATTGGGCGGGGTAGATCCGGTCTGCAAGACGGCGCAACGGAAAAAACACATGCGTCGGGTGCGCGTCAGATGCGCGGAGATGGCGCGGGGATGTACGGCGGGAGTTGCCGGTGATGTGGGAATGCGGTGCGACGCGCACGTTATGGGGTGCGCCACGCGTTTGCGTTGAGCTCAACCATCAGGGTCCTGAAAGCTGCTGAATTCGGAGAAGATTTGATCTACAGTTCCCGGATATGATTTTACCCAAGTGAGGACTCCATCAAGATATTGGGTATGAAGTTTATCATACTGTAATCGGTGAAGAACCTGAAGACTGTTTGAGAATTGCTTGGATCCCAGTCCATATTGGAAGAAGGTTCGCATGAGTTCGAAGACCGACTTTGACATGGCCCCTCTATGGCTTAAATATGCAGGGAATTCATCTGAAAGAGCAGGAGGCAGGTGGTCCATGATCTGAGCATCCCAACTGTTGAAGGTAACTGTTTCTTTGCCACTGGTTGCATTCTTGCATTTTGTCCACCTGTGATGTTGGCCAACAAGATAGAAGCAATCATGTAGATCAACAACCCGACGTGGGCATGTATATCCATGGCATTCAAGCATGTTGCCACAGAGTGGACATTTGAGTCTGCCATCTACCAAGTGATCTGGGTCCCAGTAAAATAGCCGAGCATTATACATCTGCTCTGGTGTAGGTTTTGAGGTCTTTTTGTTTAAGAAGAAAAAGTGGCTCTTCTGAGGCACCCAGAATGTGCCAAGAACTGAGTACTGCCTGTCAGGGGCACCAGACTTGAATGCATCATATGCAGCTTTAATAAAGGCTGGAAGCTTCCGACGAACACCAGGAGCATCAGGGAGCTCCTCATAATAGTCATAAAATCCTTGGCCTTCCCCATTAAGGCCAAAGGCATCTGGATCCTGATCGTCATCCAGGTCAATAGGCCGGGAGGGATCTGCATCTGGAACCACATATTCAACTCGTGGGCCCTAAGAGTTAGAGACAGTAATAGAGCCCTTTTCAGTTGAAGCAGCAGCTGTGTGCATTGTTTGAATCCGCGAAGGTAAAATGAGCCCTTCGCCTCTCCATTCACCAAGAGTCCGCTGCTGAAGTGGGCCTGAACGGTCAGTCTGTAATTCAGGACGTGCATGAATTGCTTTTGGATGCTCTCGCTACCAGAAAAAATCAGCAGTTGATCACAAAATCATATTACTGTCTCCACTTACACACGGACCATTATAGGGTGCAGTTGAGGTACGTGGCCGACCAACAGGATTTTTTGGAGCAGTTGGAACACTTGGATCAACTAGCTTGCGTGGATGCCCTGGTCCTGTCCCTAATTTAGTTTCATCTGAATGATCTGAATACAACTCACTTTTTGGTTCCTGCACAAAAGTTACAGATGGAAAGACCAAATTGTCAGAATGCCCTGAAAACAATATCATTGCCCTGCAGTGAAAAGAAAATATGATGCTCACCAATACTGGGCCCTTGTTGATGGGGGTTCAGAGCAGAGTAGTGGACTGTAATTTGCTTTAGTTTCACCTCACAAGATATAAATGCTTGAATTCATACCGAAATTTGTCTGTGAGACAGCATCTGGGGGAGGTTGGGAATTGTCACTGGATGTGACATCTGGATCTATGAAGAGTTCAATTCTTTTAAATCAATTCCAGAAAGACAAACTATACCGTTATCGAAGACATCTGGTCTATTTTCAGACTGTGATTCCGCACGAATTTCTGGGGTCCCAGTTTGAGAGGTGAGAGTTGAGACAGTGCACTCTCATCTGGGAGGTCATCCAGGGAACTAAAATAATCAGGGGAGTCTGGGGGATCCATGTGGATGTGGTGCAGATACGGGAGTACGTGTCAATCAGACGGATCAATATTTGACAATATTTGGATGTTTGGCACGCTCATGGGATGAAAACATTGGTTCCTCCACTGTTTCGGGTGGGGATTAGTTAGATATTTGCCCTGCAGTAGCTTAAAATCGATGACTGGGATACTATAAGCACTGAAAATCCCTCTTTCTCTTTCTTTTCCTCGCAGCTATGCTGCGGCCACGTAGTCTTGCTTGGCATGCCGCGGTATAAAATGGCTCGCATCCCCTCAGTAGACTTTGGCATTCTGCTCCTTACCTCATTTGCCCACTCTCCTGTGCAAATCTTCCTGGCACTCAAGCTGTTTTGTTTTTATTCCTATGCTGCAAGCACAAGCCTCAACCCCTACTCTTCAAATGCACAAGCACAATTTGTCACGATTCGATGCCAAATCTAATCTAATCGAGACAACGCCGACATCCCCTATCTTAATGCCCAAGATCATAAGCGCCCAGACTATATATATCGATGACAACAATGATGTCGAGATTAGCCGAGAGGACTGGGAGATGGCCGGTTAAGGCGAGGCATGACATCACGGATATATTTATCCTCGTAGAACGTTGTGGAACATTGAAGAACATTCGGACATGAGGCTACAGGATGTTTACATACAGGCTTCCATGAGGCTACGGGACGTTTACATACAGGCTTCCATATGTACATAGTTTACACGGTTACGACAGAACAGTATAAGTAGAGTAGTTTTCGCTTGTAGTAGTTAACCTTTTATTCCATCATCTTTCGAGATCTCTACATGCGCACTACCCAATCCCTCTCATCTTACCGAGAGTGGACGCGTTGAGTCTTGACTGTGACATAATAAAAGGTTACCCTTCATACCCTCGTACCGCCCCTACCGACATCCTTTCCTCGCCATCCCCCCACTCTTCCTCTTTACCTCTTTCTGCCGTCGTGGCAGCCTCTTACCTGAAGACCCATTCCCCCATACCAACATTCACGTCGTCCACACCGACGTTAAACAATTGCAGCGCCAATCGTTCGTGGTTCACTCGAACAGACAGATGCTAGGCCACGGGAAATGTTGAGACCGTCCCCAGCCCTATAGCAGTTGCAGGAGCACTAGCCTGACCTTCGGGGAGGGCTATCTCGCTATCGCCGGGGGTGTCGTAGAAGACCCGGGGTAGTTCTGTTAGCAAGAAACCACATCGACTCCACCCTCCGCTTCGTGCGGACTCCGACCCAAAGCAGTGATGTTCCGCATACCTTCGAGTGGGTCCTCGACCCCCGACTCTGTCCACGAGTGGATAGACGACCGAGCCCGATCCGCTTCACCACCAGGAGAAACCTTTCTCTCCTTTCCTACCTTCACACAAATCACCTACGCTTCCACCCCTCCGCCTCCACCCGACATGTCCCGACAGGGATCCCCTATGCACCAGGGGCCCGCACCCCAGCCCTACCAAACACTTTACATCCAATTACCGGATGGAAGCTTCATCCCCGCCCTGACCCCCTTTATTCCCAGGTCGCCACCGCGACCCCTCCCCCGAGTACCCACACCCCCCCTCCCCACAACAATCCCCGAGGACGTTCCTCACGGGATTAATCCAAAACGCCGCACCGAGACAGGCGTCGAAAATAGTCTTGGCGAAAACCCCGCCGTTGTTCGATGGCAACGACAAGGCCAGGTGGGATACCTGGTACGACGCCCTCACAACCTATGTGGCGGCATACTGATCCGAGTTCACCCTCGAATCCACGAAGATATTCTTCACCCTCTTGTTATTGAGGGATGAAGACGGCAAGGCTTGCCTGGCCTCAAACTGGGTACGGAATTGGAAGCGACAGTATGTCGCTTTCGGAACGCTGCACCAGGCAGCAACATTCAAAGGGCTCATCGCTGAGCTCGAGAAGACGTTCAAGGACACGAACGTCAAGGAAACGGCGCACCTGCGCCTCATCAACACTCGGCCCCTCGCCGACTTTCTGCAGAAATTCGAGTTGACTGCAGAAGAGGCCGGGTACACACCCAGCAACGCAATATTTGACACATTCCTGTGTCAACTATTGGAGACCCTTGTCAACGAGGAGGTCCGCCACCTATACGCCGGAGCGACGGAGATTCCCGGAGAGTACCGGGAATTGAAGAAACGGATGCTAGTAATCAACGGCATCATGGAGCGAGGAAGGCTCCTCAAAGGAAACATGTTCTGGACCCCGGCAGGGCCCAGTCAGAAGAACACCGGGGCGTCCCAACCCCATCAACAAAACGAGGGACCAGACCGGACAAAAATCCCGGTCTCGAAGGGCGGCGACGCCATGGACGTCGACAGGGCAAAGGCGGCGGCCAAGCCCTTTTTATGTTATAACTGTGGCAAGGAGGGCCACATGAAGCGCGAGTGCCCGGAGCCTCGCAAGAATAAATTTAATATCCGGTCGATCAAGGCCGACGACTACTCGCAGGAGGACCTGCAGGCCCTGGTGGCCATCCTTCATGAGAAGGGTTTTTAAAGGGGCCCCCGCTTGCGGCCAAAGCGGCGCCCCCTCCCCTGGTTACGAAGACTGTTCGCTTCTCGGACTTAAATATTGATACATACGATACCACGAACAATGTAGTTACGAAAGACGACATGTACACAGAGGAAAACAGTAGCTTACGAAAGAACATAAACGATTTCTTAGTAGCTAGTGTAGAAAATAACAAAAAAATATGTATCTTGGAGAATCAGAATCGGAAACATAATTTAAAGAACAAAGCTATGGATGAAGCGAACAAGCACTGGAGCGCTTTCAAAAAGGCCCCTGGAACCCAAACCAGTGATAAAAATACGGAGACGAAAAAGGGTGACGATGTCACGACGGCTCAATCCTTAACGAAGAAGGAAGCGCCGAAGAAGGAAGGGAAGGCGCCGACAGTGCCGGCCGGATTGACCGGGCTGAAGGCAGCGAAGTGGTTGTCCCATAAAGCATTGGGCACCACGGAGGACAAGCTCGCGAAGGAGCTCAGGGAGTACCAGAGGCAACGGAAACATCATGAGATGTTGGTCAACGTCCAGATAACCACATTGGACACCGGGAAGACGCGTGCAGTCAAGGCACTTCTCGATAACGGAATCACAGCATCGTGCATCGATCGAGATTATGCCAAGGCTGAAGACTTCGAGCTCCACGAGCTTGAAGCACACATCGTTGCCCGCAACGCGGACGGGACGGACAACGCCAGAGGCAAGATCACTCACTACATTGAGTTGATCATGGTGGTTGGACCACACCGAGAGAAGCATCGCTTCCTGGTGACTGGGCTAGGAAAGGCCCAGATGTTCATCGGATATGACTGGTTGTTCAAGCACAACCCCGTGATCGACTGGAGAGCACAAAAAATACTCTTCAGCCGATGCCCCCCCGAATGCAACATGAAGGGGATGGAATCCGGAGCCGGGGAAGGACAAGCAAACGAGCTGGAAGAAGGAGAGTCTTTACTCCTAGTAGACTTTGCGGAGGCAATCGACCTTCGGGTCAAAGAGACGCAGGCGCAGCGCATGGCGCAGGAGGGAGACCGTGAGAAAGAGCGGATGACGGAGGAGAAGATCCTGGAGCAGTACTGCGACTATGTCAAAGTCTTCGCCAAGGAATCATTCGACTCGCTACCTGAGAAGAGACCATGGGATCACGTGATCGAACTCAAGCCAGAATACAAGGCTGTAGATTGCAAGATATACCCACTCTCGGTAGTCAAGCAGGAAAAACTCAATGAGTTCTTGGAAGAGAACTTGAAGAGCGGACGGATCCGGCCATCAAAGTCACCGATGGCCTCAGCATTCTTCTTTATCAAGAAGAAAGACGGCAGCTTGTGGCCCGTACAAGATTATAGGAAGCTCAACGAGATGACGATTAAAAACCATTATCCGCTCCCGCTTATCTCAGAGCTAGTCAACAAGCTTCGCAGCACCAAGTACTTCAGGAAGCTGGACATACGCTGGGGGTACAACAACGTGCGGATCAAGGAGGGAGACAAGTGGAAGGCGGCATTCCGGACCAACCGGGGACTATTCGAGCCCTTGGTGATGTTCTTCGGCCTGACGAACTCACCGGCGACATTCCAGACGATGA
Organism: Mycena rebaudengoi; assembly: GCA_029282285.1. Classification (NCBI taxonomy): domain Eukaryota; kingdom Fungi; phylum Basidiomycota; class Agaricomycetes; order Agaricales; family Mycenaceae; genus Mycena; species Mycena rebaudengoi. The sequence continues at coordinate 187,477 of JARJCX010000200.1, read as the reverse complement.
TGAACAATATCCTCAGAGATCTAATCAACGAGGGAAAAGTCATTGTCTACCTAGACGATATCCTTATCTTCACCAAGGATTTGGAGGAACACCGGGCAATCAACAAACAAACGAGTGTTGGAGACGCTCCAGAAACACAAACTCTTTCTCAAACCAGAGAAGTGCGAGTTCAAACGCACCGAGATTGAGTATCTGGGAGTTATCATCTCCTACAACTCGATGAGAATGGATCCCGCCAAGATCAAAGGCGTGATGGAATGGCCCGAACCCAAGAACCTTAAGCAGACACAGGCGTTCTTGGGGTTCACCAACTTCTACCGGAGGTTCGTCTGGGGATACAGCGAAGTCGCGAAGCCGCTCACAGGGCTGACCGGGAAGGAGGGGTTCTCGTGGGGAGACGAGCAGAAGAAGGCGTTCCAGAAGCTTAAGGACCGCATTGCCGAAGACGTTGTGCTAGCACTGCCGACGGATCATGGCAAGTTCTGGTTAGAAGCGGATGCATCAGAAGGAGCAACGGGAGCGATTTTGGAACAGGAACAGGAGGGCGAATGGCGCCCTGTAGCGTTCCAGTCACACGGACTGAACGAGACCGAGCGGAATTACGAGATCTATGACAAAGAGATGCTCGCGATCATGCTCGCCCTGGACGAGTGGCGGCAGATGTTGATGGGAGCGTGGCAAACATTCGAGGTTCTAACGGATCATCAGAACCTTGAATACTTCCGGAAGCCACAGAAGCTAAATCGGAGACAAGCCCGATGGATCACGGAGCTCGCGGAGTATGATTTCACTCTGCGGCATCGGGCCGGAGCATTGAACAAGAAGGCAGATCTCTTATCTCGGAGATCAGATCACGACCAGGGGAAAAGCGACAATGAAAATGTTGTGATGCTAAAACCCGACCACTTCCGAGCGCAAGATATAACACTCGAAGGGCCGGAGGCAGAGATACTGGAAGAGATCATAAAGGAGAAAAAGATAGATAAGAGCGTCAAGCTTGCGCTCGAGAAAAAGTTACAAGCATGGGAAAAGAAGGACAGAGTTATCTATTATAACGGACTTATATATGTTCCCCGGAATGAGGAACTTCGCGATAAGATTATCGGGTTACATCACGACCCCCCGCTGCTTGGTCATCCCGGAGAGAACAGAACGCAGGAAATGATCGAGCATAATTATTGGTGGCCTAGGATAGGCAACCAAGTTTCCAAATATGTAAAATCTTGCGAGGCGTGCCAGAGAACGCGAGTGCAGCGGTATCAGCAGGGAAAGCTGAACCCTCACAAGATCGCCGAGGGGCCTTGGCAGATAATATCTATGGATATGATCGGACCATTGCCGGACAGCAACGGATTTAATGCTATTCAAGTTTGGGTGGATACATTTTCAAAGATGATCCACACCGAACCGACTACGATGGAGATGATGAGCGAGGGAGTGGCCCGGTTGACCCGGGATCGGGTGATTAGATATCACGGGATACCGCGGAAGATTATCTCGGACCGAGACACGAGATATGTCTCAGGATTCATGAAGGAGTTAAATCGCCTTCTCGGGACCGAAATGAACCCCTCGACGGTGTTCCACCCGATCACGGACAGCCAGACCGAACGGATGAATCAGGAGATCGAGAAATATCTCCGCATATTTGTAAATTATAGACAATCGGACTGGGCAGAGTGGCTCGCTTTAGCCGAGTTCACACACAATGACAAAGCCAGCTCATCGACGAGCATGTCGCCGTTCTATACGAACACGGGATACCACCCCTGGAAGGGGATAGAAAATGCAGTCGAGTCACGCAATGAGGCCGCAAACGACTTTGCAGAGAAAATGAAAAAGATCTGCGACAAGGCGGCAGCTATGCTGGAGAAAATGCAGAAAACGATGAAAAAACAGTACGACGGGAAGAGGCGCGATGCGCCGGAGTTCAAGGTCGGCGATAAAGTGTGGTTGGATGGTCGAGACATCACCACAGATTGGCCGATGAAGAAGCTGGATGACCGAGGGCTAGGGCCTTACGAAATCCTGGAGAAAGTCGGCGCATCGGCATACAAGCTTAAGCTGCCAGAGACGGATCTGTCACATCCGGTCTTCAACGAAGCAAAGCTGACACCGTATGTGGAACCACCGGCACACCGAAGGGAAGAACGGCCCGGACCGGAGATAATCAGCGGATTCGAGGAGTACGAAGTGGAGGAGATCTTAAAACACCGAAAACGCGGCAGAGGTTATCAATACCTCATCAAATGGAAGAATTACCCGAAGGGAGAACGGACGTGGGAACCACGAAGGCATTTAACGCACGTGCAGGAGCTCTTAGACAGTTATAATGTCGAGCACAATCTGCAGATACGCGCGGTGCCGATCCTGCCAAAGGGATTTTGGGACAAAACCATTTGCCGATATATCACAAAGACGGAGAAGTTACCATACCCGGAACGGAAGATATTTAATCCAGAGACGGGAGCTTTCACCATGGTCGCCGAGGACATCGACCCTAAGAGGGGGGTAATGTCACGATTCGATGCCAAATCTAATCTAATCGAGACAACGCCGACATCCCCTATCTTAATGCCCAAGATCATAAGCGCCCAGACTATATATATCGATGACGACAACAATGTCGAGATTAGCCGAGAGGACTGGGAGATGGCCGGTTAAGGCGAGGCATGACATCACGGATATATTTATCCTCGTAGAACGTTGTGGAACATTGAAGAACATTCGGACATGAGGCTACGGGATGTTTACATACAGGCTTCCATGAGGCTATGGGACGTTTACATACAGGCTTCCATATGTACATAGTTCACACGGTTACGACAGAACAGTATAAATAGAGTAGTGTTTCGCTTGTAGTAGTTAACCTTTTATTCCATCATCTTTCGAGATCTCTACATGCGCACTACCCAATCCCTCTCATCTTACCGAGAGTGGACGCGTTGAGTCTTGACTGTGACACAATTGCGCACTCGCAAGACGAGACACAACCCCTCATCAAATTGACTTCAAAACCGTGCTTTCTATCACTCTGTTGGTTCTGCTCAGCCGCCTCGGCTCATGTACATTCCATCACGAAACATACTGGTCCCATCGGAACAATGGATTTGTCTTCTCTCGCTCTGTTTCTAGACTGTGCCTTTGATTCATGGCCGCCTATTCGTTTAGAAGCATTCGTGGGATCGGAATACCTCATATCAAAAACTTCACCAACAGAATCCCTATCTCCTTCTCTTACAGCAACGCAGTTAGGTCGCCAATTTACCTCTGCATTATTATATTCAATATACAATAGATTTATGATGCAGTTCGCTCTCATCTGCCTTGCAGTGACTCTCGAGAAGGGACTCCGGGTTTTACCACCCAGATCTCTTACAAAACTCGCTTATTCTGGTGAGTGCTACGTACTGGTCATTTGCTCGGACTCAATCTGGAGTAGTCCGGTTTCCCTGTTCGAAAGTTCAGGCTACGAGAAGGTGTTGGGAGGATGGGCTTCATTTTTTCATCGCTAAGGTCATTGTAACTTTACCAAGCGCTCAATATTAGTCCAAGTAAAATGCCTGAGATTCAATAAAACATCATTGTACAAATGTGCCCGAAAGACGTATATGATATATACCCGAAAGAGCCCTCGTGCCTGAGCGAAGCGAAGGCATATCTTGTATAGACAGATTCAGATTTCAGCCTGCCGAGCGGTGCCGGAAAGATCCGGTTTTGATCCTTGCCACCTTGGCGATCAGTGCAACTTTTGGGTTCGGATCAACCCTCTCTCCGGACCGGTCAGCCGGTCTTTCTCGGAGAGAGGCTCGGGACAAGCTAAGACAAACAGTGAGGATCTTCAAGTCCGTTTTGCACAGTCATTCGTGGCACCTCCAACTTTAAGAGGGAAAAGTGTTTATTGTATGCCTAGAATTATATGCCTTGAAGTCTAGAATTTTATACTGTGTCCCACTGATCCAACGCTGCAAATGATTGAGCACACATTTTTCTGGAGGTCACCGCAATTTGGATACTATCTTGCTTCAGGTCCCGGTTTTTATGGCCTCTATCAACTCTTATACTTAAATCATTTAATCCCACAGCTTCAGTCTGTCTCTCCAGTGCTTTCAACATATTAGAAACAATTATCAAGTTCCCGGGAATGAGTGTCACAATGTGTGACAAGTGATTTTTCGTGAAGCAGCATCTCGGAGCGCCGGAAGCCTTGAAAGCAGATGGGTAATTGACTCCGTGGTGGTTGCGGCCACGGGGTCAGCATATGAGGGGAATTTAGATAAAAAAACGCGCCTTTGCGCATCATTCCCAATCGGGCAATGCCATCACAGCTTCGGGCTCCCCACACAAAGTCGCGTCGTGCAGTGTCTACCGGGCGAAAAATATTGGTTTAAAAGATGCAAACAAGATGTAAAGACAATTGAATAATATCCGCTGCCTCATTTTATTATTTTCGGACTGTAGACGTGGTGAACATCGTGATGCACAAATTCACAAAGTCCGCCGTTGTGCGGCACTTTTCTATTTCTAAAGAGCATATTTTCTCAATATAAACTGGCCAATATCTAAGTTTTATGAAGATGAAGATTTTTGTCTCCAGTGGCTAGCGATTGACGCGAATTGCATGACTCCAGAACGCGACGAAGGTCCTGCCCAATTTCTTGATCTTGGCACAAGCCCCTTCCATTGTTTGACCAAAAACCTGACCCGCATCAACAAACAATGGTCGGCGGCTTGATGCGAACCTATGCAACTTTAAGCTTGAAGCTTCACTATCAGCGGTATCATGCAATGAACTTCACGGAAGGTCGTATGGAAGTACCGTGTCCTTGCATTATCTAAATTCGCAGGGAAAAATATGACGCAGATTTTGATCCCGCAAATAGTTCGTAGTCCCGGAAAGATCCGGCTGATGAAGCGGCCTGAGGAAGTCGCGTCAACGCTTTCTTGACGGTTTGATGCTCGTTCGACGTGTTTCCTGAAGGTATATCAACTCCGTACCATGTGTATTTACACAAGCAGTCATTTTAAATGACTGCTGAGTGCCAACTGGCGCCAAAGCATACTTAAGAATATCTCAAATGAAATAAAGCAGAGGCCCAAATGGAATCTCGCAGATATGTCGTCTGTATCTGACAGTAAGCCCATGAATAACGACACACAGCACTCATTTTCTATTTTACAATGAATTTTTATATTATATATTTAGCGTAAACATTGACACATCCAAGTGAGGTTGTAACGGGAAGGTAGTACTGCAGTTACTGAATATAGTGAATCACTTTTTGACAACTTTTCTATACTCTCAGGATCTCTCAATAAGATACAAGACGTACCTCCGCTTTGCTCCGGCAACCAGGCCCAATAAATGCTTGATAGTATTTAATACAGTATGTAGAGTGGAGAGCGAGGAAAATAGGGTGGTGAGATTTGGGTAAGATCAAGGTAAGGGAATGGATTTATGAACCTGGAAATGTCCACAACTCGACAGGAACGACTTGAGAATGAAGGTTTCACGGCGACCATCCGAGAGAATTCACAGCTGGTACGAGATCGGCAAAGATTGTTACCGCCCCCAGATCCTGCCCAGATCCCAATACCACGGTACTCCAGAATGACGCCAGAAATGATCATGCATTTGAAGGAGCCTAAGGCAACGACGGGCGGAATTTGTTTGCAGTCAAATCTTGCATTGGATACAGCTCAGCTCATTCACATTTTGAGAAATCGGAGGGAAGACCTGCGTGAGGAAAGCAAGGAGGACAGTGCGTAAGATACCCGGCTTTTATATGTTAAAGGCCATACGTGGCCGCAGCTTCGGTGACGGAGGCAAACATGTCGTTCCAAAAATACTCAGAACTGTGGACTCACGCGACTTGGATCCCTGCCCCCTCTAGCCCAATCCGTGGATGTCTTCTGGCGCTGGCAATGACTCTGCAGGTCGTATCGGATATTCCGGGCCTAGTGGGCAATCTGGGATAAAATTGAGTCCCGAGGCATACAAAAGCGGTGTTGAAGGGTGCTCAGACTGTGCAAGGGTCATTTGACATCGACGAATGAGGGAGAGAGAAAGAAGGGGATAATCTCGATGGAGATAGAGCCAAAGAGATACAAAGAATCACCGAGGATTTGCTTAAAGAACGGTTAATTAGCAGATCTTTGGTTCTGGCCCGGAAATTCCTGTATCTATTCCAGGCAATATAAAATCTACCAAGAGAAGAGCCACCTAGCTCCAGAGATCACATGCACGAACAGAATCCATCGTGCCTTTTCAGAGGATATATTGTGCTCTCGGTGAGGCCACAGAGAAGCTCGATCTGGGACAGCCTTTCGCTGACATGGTCCCGACTGAACTCAATGTCCCTAAGGTTTACAGAAATCTTGATCTAGTGTTGCGGAATCGAAATAAGTGTACCCTTGAATGTACGGGTTCAATTTAGTCTCTCCTAGACAGTCACTTCAACAGGTCCAAGTCGTACCTCATTTGTTGAAATTTGAATGCGTGTCGGCAGTTTTGCAGCAAAAGTTGTCTGATATAGTTGGATTATGGTGTGCGAGACTTGAATTAAAAGGTTCTGGTGTGTTACAGCTCGAAACCAGCTTATGGGACTGCTAATATGTCGAATAAAAAGGTTTGGAGCACGTCCGCGCGTGGCTGGAATATTACGCACAATATGCGAGGTACGAACTTCAATGGTTGTGGTGTCTGTCTAGGAGAGACTAGACATTATGGTGCTTTTAGTGACGCACCTAGAATGGCTGGGCATTGAGGATACGAGGGGGCAGCGGGAACACAAAATCTTGAATAGAAATGTACACAATGAGTCGTGCACATGCTGGGCTTGTAAGGCAGTTACGGGAATGCAGAATATCCAATCCAAGAAGAAAGTCAGTTTCCTGCAACACAGGCGACAGGCGAATCGAAGCAAGACACAAAGCGTGTCTTTACTTTTGGTGCCGAAGGCGCAATGGACTCGTTGCCATGCGCACGCAGTGGCCCAAGCCCAAGTGATTTGCTGCAGTACTTTGATTCTGCAGTTCAATGGATTGAAGACCCTCTGCGAGCACGCGGGAAACACCCCAGATGTTGTTCAAGAGGGCCTCCGAGCGCTCTTTGTTGCTCTTTATCGACTGTACAGGGACATGGCATTGGGTGAGACCCAATGATCAGAGGGACAAAAGGAATGTGCGCCTTCCGGATATCTATGAGTTTCTCGATGCAGCCCGTGATGGTGCAGAGGTATGGAACATTCTTCGTCACATTGCTGAGCAGCGCAAGGATTTCTAAGCCGACTTCGAGAGAAGTGATAGCCACATCCGCGAGTTTATCGGCCTTAGATTGAGTAGCGGCCGCTGCGGGGGGCACGGTCTTGGTGGTGTCATGGTGTGGGTGAAAGCACAGTGCTGTGCGACGTGATATGCAAGCTGTCGTGAGTTCAAACTCCGAATACTTACTGCCGGCATGGGAAGCTTCAAAGACAACATTATCTATATGATAGCACCCCAGTATTTACGATGCCAGTGTATTATTTGCCACATTACGAGTACTTGTGTTTACACATGTTATCGTCCCTTTCAAACATCGGAGGATCGAAAAATGTGGGATTTTAAATAGCCTTGAAACCGTTTTTGTTGAGGGTCTTTTTAGTGGCTGTGTCTAGTACTTTTAGCCGCTCATTAGATTCAGCTCTGATGAATTTAGCGGTACAGGGGTTATTTTTTTCTCCTGTTACTCGGTGAAATCTGAACAAACTTTTTGTCCGGCACTTTCCAATTGTATTCAAACGGTCCCACGTTTGGGCATATTAGGCAGGTTCCTACCCAGCCGCAATTACGAGGCTAATATACAGAGGAGGCGGGGTTTATCAGCGAATACAGAAACGGGGTTACCGGAAATTGCGGACCGTGTGACTGTAATGTGACTAAGTGACAAAGTTCTCTCCATGGCGGCTGGACGAAAATATATACAAACAACATAGCCACATTTTCATCAAATCCGCAAAACACGTCTCAAATGGCTTCCACAGTCCGAATAAAACTCGACTTTCATCATCATGGACATTATCTCATCTTCATAAGTGATATTATAGCGGTTTAGAATGAAAAATAAACTTTTCAGTGGCAATCGGCCTTTTGGTTGCATGGATTAATACTTACGGTTAGTTCTCTTCTAAGCATGTTATTTTAACTCTTGAAACTTGAGGGGAGCAATGAAATAGCAGTATTGAGCTTACTCACAATGAAAGGCGAATTTTATTCGGACTGTGGAAGCCATTTGAGACGTGTTTTGCGGATTTGATGAAAATGTGGCTATGTTGTTTGTATATATTTTCGTCCAGCCGCCATGGAGAGGTCTTCGCCAACTTTGTCACTTAGTCACATTACAGTCACACGGTCCGCAATTTCCGGTAACCTCGTTTCTGTATTCGCTGATAAACCCCACCTCCTCTGTATATTAACCTCATAATTGCGGCTGGGTAGGAACCTGCATATTAGGGGGAAGAACAAAAGCTTAAAAAGTATTGGACAGTTGAGTTTTTATTGCTCAACTCCACCTCCATTCTGGCTAACTCGTCTCCACACGCTCTGCTACCGGTCTTTGAGGTGCATATTCAAATGCACTGCGCAAGTTTATGGCAAATGTCGGGTATGGAGCTGGACAGGTACTAGTGGGCGTTAGACCAGTGAAACGGTGCACCCAAGTATAGTCGTGAAAAGTATAATCTCAAGATATGTGCAAGACGCACACAAAATGAACTACACCCAACACACACACACACTACTACTACTTGACTATATTGGTGCTTCTATAACTAGGGTCCTCTCAATCAGAATTGAGTAAGATGAACCGTAGACAGTTGCAATAAATGACTATAGATCTAATTATGCCCTTGGGAATATTCGTGAGTATTACTCGAGAACCTTGACTAAAGTCTCTCACAAGAGAAACACTATCTTTGGGGTGTTTGGATGGAATGAAACACAGTCGCAAGTGTACTTGAACAACTCCGACAACTTAAGCCACACTTGGACTGAACTTTAGGTCACTTGAGACCGTCTTAGACTTTACTTCTTTGGTACTTAGACTGCAAACGAACTCAAAGGAACGATATCAACAGCTATCCTCCGTCTTGACACTTAGTCGCGACTCTTAAAGGACCACTTCCGTACAGACTTGACTGTTTCTTATGACTTTCTTATTCAGCTTACTTTGCTGGGACTTTGGTTATCAAACAACTATGTTCTGGTTCTATATATATTCTTTGCTAAAAGTAGTACAACTTCGAAATGTGTTTAAACAAATCTCTGCGTAAAACCCAGACGTGCACTGACCCCGTGACCCACAACCAATGACGACAATAGTCACGGCTATAGTAGCTGGGAGGAAAATACAGTCTAGAATCGCGTTATTCTACTGAGACTTTATACTAATTTACAATCTATTTTAGTACATGCCAGATAAGGAAAATGAGTAATAGAAATGAGGTATATGGTCCTTTTATCCGTCTATCAACCGCTTTTGATCGGAGATCTGCAGCCTGTGGCCTATAGGATTCAATTCCGACAGTCTAGACTAGTTCCGAAAGTTCCGGAGAGCCTTCAGCATCATCTATCTTTAGTCAAGGCAAGATCCGGAGCGATCTAGACCGCCTTGACGCCATATTGCGTGCTTTCGACCTAATCATGACAACCACATCTTTCATGTGAATGTTTGATCAAGTCGTCGGATCTTCTCGGACTTCATCGGGAATCCTCGGATTGACTCGCTTAGTCAACTGGTTCACCATCTGACATGTGATCACACTCTCGGAGCTCGCCCGAAGGTCTGTTTTGGTAGTCGCGACTCTTCCATTATTCACGACTGTTTATCTGTGCTTGAGAATTACTATTTCTCATACGACTTGGAGTCATGACTATTATCTTTAGTCATGACAAGACTATATTGGCCCAAAATCCCCGCTAGAGGTCTATGATCTTTGTGTAGCAGTGTTTAAATAAATATGGATATTCATACAATCTCCTTGGTATGGTTTCTAGTGATCCTGCGTGATACCGCCCTCACATATGAGTTATGGCCACTATCAGACGACTACTCATGACTAACTCGCTGAACACTGTACTGACCCCACATTGTTTAGAGTATCGTATACAGTCGCAGTATGGTCAATCGTTTGTATTCCATCACATCTTTGAGACTCAATCAGCAGCTCGGAGCTCACTCTGACTCTAATTGTGTACCACCGAGCGGTAAGATGATCGGTTTAGACTGAGTTTCGCCAAATTGTAAGCGTGTTTTCATTTCAGCCGTCTCACCGGTAAGTATGAAGATAGTCATTCATAGAGAGACCGGTCGATCTGGGTTTGAATTCTCAGGAGCCCCGATCAGTCATGTTTTGATCACAGAAAAATCATCGAAAAAGCGCAAACCCGACAACAACGATGCAATAAAAATATAATTAGCACCTAAACTACCTCCAATAGTCTCAAGGACTCAATTAGCACCTGAAATTCAGTCCGTTAACTGGTCCACATATTGGAAACACATACTTGGCTTGTTTGCAGTAATTTGGCCGAATGGACTCGGAAGATGCATATTTGAACAATTATACCCAGTCCTCCGGTTTTATACACTCAAATTAAGTCATCTCCAATTTTTATACGAATTATCCATTCGTAGTACGACGGGAATGCGCTCTTCTTTCCTTCATTCGTGCGATGCACGTGCCAGAAACGTGACTGATCCGGCTCTGATCGGGCCTCCTGGGGATTTAAACCCAGATCGACCGGTCTCTCTATGAACGACTATCGAGATCGGTTACCGGTCTAAGTGGACGTCAATGGTGCCCTGTTTGCACTATGCATGTGATTAATGTTTGATATCTAATCTTATCTCAATTAAAGTTGCGATCAAGGTGCAAATTCATCCCTGCCCTCCGGAATCACCTGCTCTTGCGACCTCCTTTCAAGGTTGCACTGCTGTTATCACCATGAAAGTCTCTGCTCTCAGCTCTTCATGGCCACTTGTGCAGCCTGCTGTCTCACCCCTTTATGTCTGTGCTCCTGAGTCCTGTTGTGCTCCTTTTATAAGGCTCCGACATCATCCTCCTTTCTTCCATCCTTTCCCCGCTCCTTATTTCTTGTCTGATTGGCTCTTCGAAAGAATGTTCTTGAATGTGAATTACAAGTGCACTGAATGCACTGGTTGCTCTTTGCCTGTGCAGCAAGATACTACACTTTATAAGTACCGCTTTTTTGCTATATTTTTAGCGATTTACGACACGGCGCTAAACATCTGATTGCAGGGATAACTCATGGATACACTATTAGCGTAGTCGTCTAGTTGAGTCAGGCCAAGGGAGCGGTGTGGTATCATGACTTGAGTATTTTGACAGGCACTACTAGTAAGCAAGATGGTGTGCTCCACAGTGTGTTTCCCGAACAATTTTTGAACGCCTACAACACCTAGGGAGATGTAGTAGAGCTGCAGTTATACTGTATGCACATACCACCTGAGTTTTTGCACCTTGTTTTTAATTCGAGTGCCATTTTCTTTTCTCCGATAATGCTGTTTCCGAGTATTTCAATAGACGAGGAAAAAAAGAAAATATAAACCAAATAAGTACGAGTTGCATGCCGGGCGAAGCCACGGCCCTTTACCCCAAGTAACGAGAGGCGTTGAGAGGCGGGCCAAGAAATGAATTCGAAATTAATCCCTACTACAGGACATTGCTACGTTGTTGCTACGATGAAAGTCTACCTGAATCGCGAGTCGAGAAATTTTAATTTGGATTGAAGAGCGAGGAAGACGGGAGTAGAGTAATGCAGATGACGGCAAGGGTGTGAGACGTAAAGAATGAGAATATTTAATCGCCAGCCATGGGTGTGGTAAAGTGCTGTGCGACGTGACATGCAAACTGTCATGATTTGAAGCTCCGAATTATTACATAATTACTTACTGCACACAATTTGAAGCCTTGTCTTTGACGGACAAAGTTCGAACCACTCGTTCCGCAGTATAACACGGAGAGGGTGAGTACGCCATTGTCTATGGACGATCGCGGCCTTGGAGGGGCGGCGCAGCGCGGAGAGAGGAGGGAGGAGGGAGGCAAGTGTCTGTGTTATTTACCATGCGAGGAAGGGAGAGTATGATATCATAGAAACAGCCCACCTCAAATCGCCCATTAAGCATCTCCCTCCGTGCATGCTCGACGGCATTGTGCATCGCGCGCCGCTCTGCGGTGTTGGCGCGGCGCGAGGGCCGGCGTTTCGGCTGCGGAGCGGCGGTGGTGGTCTTGCCCGCCGGTGGCGCTGCGGAGGCGGCGGCGGCGGGTTCGGCAGCGGCTGCCGGTGCGGTGTCGGTAGTTGTGTTGTTAAGATTCTGTGTCATTGTGTATTTGCTTGTGTGGTCGGTCGGTGTATTAGTCGGTCGGTCGGCGGTACGTGGACCGGTGGCTCAAAGCGCGGTACGGTGTCCGTTCACGAGCGGGTACGGGTGGTCAAAGTGGTGCCGAATTACTTCGGCGTCGGGGCGTGAGTCGGGGAGAGTCGGGTGGCAGGCGGTAGTCAACACGCGAGTGGTTACTCAGCGGAATCGAGGGGAGTGGGAGGGCGGGACAAGCAGTGCAGGGGGTAAGTCGGCGGGCAGTCGATAATTCCCAAAAAGCAGCGAGCAGGGCTCAAGCGTACTTTGTCGGTGGTGTCGTGGGTGGGTTGGCGCTAAAATAAAGGACAGGAGGGGGCGGGACTACTGGGGCTTGAGACAAAAATCGTTTTTAAAAAAAAGATAAATGGATAGGGTTAGCGGCAGAATACGGACTCCAAGCGGGATCCAACACAGCGGGGTGAGGGCGGGGGGAGGAGGCGGGGAGGGTGTCGGGGACGACTACTACGGGACGCTACTGCATGAAGGCGGAGGGAAGGTCGACTAGTGACCCTGACAGCTGTCGTCGTGTGAGCCGAGTCGGCAAAACCCGGCCCGCAGATTGATCGGGCGGGGAGCCTGATTGGGCGATGTTGTTACGAGTACTTATGTAATAGGGATCGTCCCTTTCAAAACTCAAGGGCACCCAAATTTGATCAAATTTTCATTAGAGACCGATTTGGTTGAGGGACATATTAGGGGCTGTGCTTGATATATTTAATGGGAGTGCTTAAACACACTTCATTTTTTTCTAATGAAATTAGTGGCTGGGCGTTGTACTTGTTATTGTTACTCGGGGAAAATAACCCCTACTCCGTGAAAAATCATAACTTGCGTAAATAAGACAAAAAACTTTTTTATACGCTTCGGAATGTTCCATCGGCGATCACCGACCCCAACTGACGCTTCATGAGCTTCACCATACTTATATCTTTCCTTTACCTATTCCCCCTAAATTCCGACTGCTTCACACTGGTTGAGCATTTCAATTTTTTCACTCCAAGTTTCAGTGAAAAACTTCTTTATTTTTCACCCAAGAAGTGTATCTGAAAATGTCTGAAATTTTTAAACTTTTACAGTACTTTTGTGACTTTACTGAAAATTGTTTGAATTTTTCACAAAAATACTGGAAAATTTATGAATTCTCCAGCTACATTTTCAGTGAAAAATGCATGAAAAATAAAGGAAGTTTTTCACCAAAAATCTAGGTGAAATTTTTGAAATGCTCACCCAGTCTCATTATATAAGTTAGAAATACTCGCCCTTCAATTTAAATGACTGTAACAATTAACACTTCGGTTCATTCCATCGGACTGTCAGTATCTGCTTCGATCTACGAGAGTTCGGCGATGCTGATCTTTGCCAGCAGAGATCACGTGTAGTTGCTCACCCTGTATTGCCTTCTGTTGCTAACAGGGCCATACAGCGTGTCTCCACCGAGTAAGAAAAGGGGTTCCCTGCCAAAATTCCAACCTCAAAATGATGCTCTAGCTCGGAAACCACAGAACATTTCTGTCAATTTGTAAAACAAGCCGAAACATCTGTCCTCTCGATATCTCAGTGACTCCGGGCGTGCAATGCTCTTTCAAATTTGTTTCAAATAAATTTCTTCGGCACTGAGCTATAAATAAATATATAACTTGACTTACCCCTAGTCTGCTAATTATACCTATACCTAAATTATCCGTTCTCTTAACGAAGTCTCTCGAGTTCATTTGCATGTCTTTGGCCACATCCCCTTCAGTATTATCTCCACTCCGGTTCCTACCCTTATACACTAATTTTGTAAGTCCAAATCATTCTAAGCAGTTTGCGAAGACTTTTGCGAGGTATTTCCCCATGTGGCTCTCTGTAAGTCTGAGAAGATATCAGACTATTATTTTTGAGTGAATATATACGTACTTAATGAACTCGAGGACAGCTCAGTGGATCTTCCCGCCATCGGTCCAGTTGACAACAAGGCCCAGGTAATTTGTGCCGAGCGGTGATGTCCATCCGTCGATATCCTCGTGGACAGGGCGGTCTCGTTTCTACCTGGATTTCATGAGTGCGCAAGTCATGAGCCAAGAAATGCGTATGAGAGCTGATTCGCGCCGGGACTCGGGAGAAGGGTAGTAAAGACATAACCTAGAGAACTGGGTATGAACAATCTCGTTCATATATTTTCAGCACAACTAGCAAGCATACTTGCCAAAACCACTGCGGAGGACTTGAATTTCAGTACGCCGAGCCAGGGCTATTGGACATTTTGCATTTTGAATACCACCTCCAGCGTGCCAAATTTAACAATTCTCGCAACGATAACCACTGGTTCAACCAGAAATTTCGACTTTCTGGCTGTAACAGAATGAAATTCATTTCATTCCCTGCCCTCCACGAAGTGCGAATTAGGTTTCTAAATATTGTCTCCGTTGTCTGTGCGGGTTGAAGCCTCGTTCGCGAATGCACTTTCAGAACACCATTGATACTTTGACATCTTGTTGGAATATTCCAAGCTGGACTGGAATGCGTTGTGAGAAGCAAAAAGCTCGTGGTCGTTGTCGGAGAGCACGGACCGCCTCATGTAAGCTTTCCATGATATTCCATCACTTTTCCTTTGTGTGTGTACAGTGTCTGTTTGCCTCCGGAGTTCGTACCACCATGTACTACGAGGACAAACGCTCACTTTGTTGCTGGTTTACCTTGCCTGAACCCGCCAACCTTAGCCTCGCTGGGATGAATAGAGTCTAGCACACCCCAAAAAATCGGCTGCCGTCATAATAGAGAGTTTGCGCAGAAGCCACTGGAGCCACGTGGTGGCTTTTTGGCTGTGCGCAACTGAGTGGCTCCACAGCCAAAATATGACGTCAGTGGCTCCGTGGAGCCACCTGCCTGCTATTTTTGCGCACGGGCCGAAAGCCACTGGGTGGCTCCAGTGGCTCCTGCGCAAACACGCTAATTCATCCTCGCGCCGCGTCGCAGCCAGCCTTTTGAGCCGTCGCCAAAGCTCCTGACTGATGTATGTCTCCAGTACGGCGATTCCTGAGCTCTATGTCTGCGGGAGGAAAAGAACTTAGGATTGAGCAGCCGTCGAGATGCACTCGCCCATCGTCGCATCGGTGTCCAACTCTGAGCAAGTTCCGCCTACATACGGCGCAAACCAGACATCAACAAACACCCGTGTTGTGCGTTATTCTCCCGGCCGTTGTTACCTAAGACGAAGACTGGCTCTCTCGCCGCTATCAGAAATACACGCAATACAGCATACAGCGACATCGTCGGCATCGTTATGATGGAAAGGTCATCGATGTAAAGAAAACGGTACATGAATTAAAACGGTGCATATACCGCGTATCGTGTGCCTCGTGTCACTTGATTGACCTGCAAACGATCTCAGTTCTCATCAACCAGCGATGCCGAGACATCCAGGAAGGGTTCAAACCGATAGACGCTCCAAGTCATTGCAAAGTTGTGGGCCTCCACCAGAGAGCGGAAGCGGAGGCCGAGATAATTTCGGCTGAGCTCTTCAACCAAGACAGGATCAGCCAACACATCTCGTCGCACGACTTCCAAAAGGCCGTCGAAAATCGTGCTGAATACTTCTTCGGGATCACCGGCCATGTCGACAGGGCCAAAACGGACAGTGGGGAAGTTGTCCTCGAAGAGAAGGCGCTGCTTGCCTTTCGTGCTAGGTGGCGTAGGAGAGGGCGGTATGTACTCTGCGACCTTCGCAAACGATACTGCTGGCGCCAAAGCAGGATCATGTCCTTTCATTGTTTCCGATACCCCAGCAATCAGGATGGACAAGTCTCCCTGGACCGCGTCCTGAGGCCTGGCATGCTGGTTGGTGTCAGGAATTATATCCGCTATCAATGAAACGGATGGCCGTTCGGACGGCTGAATTTTAGAGCAGCTTTGCACAAGGTCCCAGAGCCAGTCCGGCATGGGCTCGCCACCTTTGTCGGAGGGTCTGCTCTCGTAGGGCCGTGCATGGTGCGGGCGTTCGGTATCAGAATGAGAGAACGCAAAAATGATGGCCGTGTCGGGGCCGATGTGGCTGAAGGGCTGCTCTCCCTCCGACCAGATCTTACAACCGAAAGATCAGATGTTGCAAGGAAAGAATTCAGCGAGATGAGCGCACCTCGCAGGCGACACAGCCAAAAGCCCAGACATCAGATGCCGGTGTGCGCTTGAAAGAAACGCCGGGAGGGGGGATGAGTAGCTCCGGCGCCATCCATCTTGTTGAGCCGCTGCGCGTGGAGCTCTTTCTTGATGTCTCTGATTCAATGAAGTCCACGAGTCCAAAGTCGGCCAGCTGAGCCCGTCCATGGCTATCCATGAGTATGTTGCGCTATCATCGGCACCAGTTAACAGGGAGAAATGTACGTGAGTAGCTGCTCACACCGCACAGGTCTCCATGCACAATGTTCGAGGAGTGCAGGTACTTCAGGCCTTGAATGACATCACCGAGCTAAACGTTCACCAACAACTCTTAATGAAAAAAGTTTCTGCTTTCGCGAGGTGAAGCTCACCAGTTGAATTGCATAGTGGGATGAAGGGGAATTCTCGATCATATATTTCAACACGCTTCCCAGCGGCATCCACGGTGAAACCATAGCTCGCGCAGGGCTAGGAAACGTGGTTGAATCAATTCCGAGAAAGGGCACAATATTTTCGTCTGCAACTGTGGTCAGTGGTGCAAGAGAGGAAGCAGCAGACTCAACGCTTCAGGTAATGCCACACCAGCGCCTCCTTGTTAAAGCTGTCATGGAGAACCTGCCGGCGTTCGTCTGATTGATCGTCGAATATTTTCAGAACCTTTAGCGCAACTTCTACTTGGGCCCCGTCGGCATTCGTATACCGCCCATGATAAATGTTCGAAAACCCGCCGTGCTTGACAGGGTGGTCGGTCAACAGAACGACGCCCTTGATGGCGATCCCCTCTGGCACCAATTTCAAATGCGCAGCCAGCCAATTGAGCAGACGGTGCGCGCGGCGGAAAAACAGCTTGGAGTCCCCCAAATTGATGATCCTCATATCGTTGTCGGGCAACCCACGGTCCAGGATCTTAGGAATTGTGAGTAATGAATTTCACTGGAACTTGTCGTACATAGTGCGTAAGATTCATGACAGCAACGGCGTGTTCCTGGGGAAGCGTCGGGATGTCCTTCTTGTATGCATTGGACTCGAGGAGCCACTGCAGCGTTTCGGTGATCTTGACGTCATCCTCCGCGATTGTCCCGTTAATCTGACTCGTCGATATCACCCTAAGCCCGGACAGCAGCTTCCGCTCATGAGCAGGCGGACGAGCGATAAATGAGAACCACACAAAGAATACCTCAAGAATCCGCTTGCGCGTTTCTATGGCGTTGTAAAGCATTGAAAGAAGCGACGACGTCGACGGGCGGTTATCGTCAGGAACGGAATCCACGCTGCTACACGCCAGGTCGGGTAACTGCTTCCAAATCCTACAGCGCGTCAATGAATTATTCTGCGATAGCAAGTCTTCGTACTCTTCGGCTTCAGCACCTCCCGTCCTGTGAATTCCATTCACCAGAAGCAAGAAGAGGTTCTGAAAAGATCGCATGAGTAAGTAAGCCACTCATCCTCCCGTGAGTAATTTCCCTACCTGGTAAAATGCGGGCAGGGGAGGTGTCCTCCCAGAATACATGATGGAACCAGCGTCAGAGATACTCAGGGTGCAGATACGCCTCATGATGGCTATGTTAGTGTCGGATACATGTCGTAGCAGTGGAGCGCCGCTGATTACCACAATACCAATGGAGTCGTATTGTTCTCTCAATCCATCGATAGTCGCGTACACCTCGTCCGCCTGTTCCGAATTCCGAATTCCGTGCACAATCAATACTGCACGTTGAGACTGGCTGCTCTCGTTTCGATTGTCATGAGACATTTTGAGCGGATGGTGGATCAGGTTTCTGACAATATCCTGCCGTTGCACTAGGTCAGATAAGCCCTCCAGCCGCAGCTAATATTTTTCAGGCTCACGGCTGTGTCTTTGTAGTACACCCATGGAGACACGTCCGGCTTTCCTGAACCGAATCCAATTCGTCTCTGGATCTTTATCAGGCCAGCAAATTGCCCCTCCCACGGCGGCTCCGAGTCCCCGAGCTCGGCTCGGTATCCAGGGCATGCAATCGCCAATCCGCGTGCGAGCGGCCAGAATGCGGAGCGAGTTTCACTGAGATCAACATGGGCCACGCGGTGCCCACCGTCTTCAGAGGAAGATAAAGCTAGCCCAGAGAGCGCGTTGACAACGAGGCGGGCGCGCTCCGTGCTGCCGGTTGTGATCCATAGCGCCTTGTTACTGTGCCAGTCTGGTGCGAGCCGCGACCAGTGTAGTGCGTCCTCCGTCAGCTCCGGGGAGACCTCCCATTGAGCGGGGGTTTGATCCGCATAATACGAGGAGGAGGGGGTTGGGCCCGCGGCGATTTCGAGGAGGTTGTTCTCCCCATCGCGGAGTGCAATTGGCCCCGTAGGACGGCGGCGGAAGAGCGCGGTGATTTGGGAGCATGGGCTTGTGTGCCCGCTTTCTGGTATAACAGCGGTGTCCGAATCCAATGACGTTGAATCAGCCAACACGAGGTTATCCAAACATTGCAGGACTAATTCGTGATTATTCGAGAATCTGAAGCCCGACTTAGCTATCAACGCACCCATTTGATTCCTCATATGCTGTCGGAAGTCATCTATGAGACACACTTCTACGAGGTACGGCAGAATGTTAAAGATAATGCAGATCTGCGCTTGTTTCATTAATTTTAAACCGCACATCAAAACAAGTCACCTTACGTTCACTGAAGTTCCTGGCGTGCTCTGCGCGACGAGAACCCAACTGCAATAGATGTTCAAGTGGGTTTGGGTCCCAGAGATAGACGACGTACATGAGAAATACCATGATGTTCACCAGCCCAACAGCCTGCAGAGAGGCCAGACAAATCGCATCAACATCGACTTTGCAAGGTGGAGGTGACTCACGGAGAAAAGGGCGAGAAAAACGTAGTAGGCAGTTTGCGAGAATTGCAGGGGTGACAACCACACAAGGCACTGCACAGCTTGGGAGGAGGCAATAATAATGACTGGTGCCGTTCATAAGTACTCCAAGGAGAGTCATTGAGATGCACGCACAAGTGGTGAAAAGGCCCCCAACAGGGACGTTATCTGGTACATGGGCTACAATTGGGATGTTGTAGACAGCGAGCGCCGCAGCGAGGAGGTTGGCGGGGAACCAGATGCGAGCGTAGTGCCGGACTAGGAACGGTTTCAAGTTCAACCGGTATCCCATGTCAATAGATCAAGGATACGGGGAGTACAGCGAGTGCGCAATGCAGAACGAGCTCGATGGTGGTGGGAGAGGAGGAGGAGGTGAACTCGCGACCGACTTGGGCGCTTGTCGCAATTAGGCGGCGTCAATCTGCCGAGGTGTGCGGAGTGATCTCCGTTGCCATCCAACTGGAACACGATGGCATCTCCCGGTGTCACTGCGTTCCATGCCTTTCTAGACTTAGCTTGAGGCTAGAGGATTAGAATAGACTAGGCAGATGAGTTTGGCTAGCCGGCCTAGACAGGATTACGAGTCCTAATATCTTTTAGGACTCGTTTTTGTCAGCTCTCCACTGCCAAAATTTCATCAAATTCAGTACCCAGTTTTGATCGAAGTTAGAACTCCGATAGGTCTCGTGCACGTATTTTTTCCTAAGCAAGGAAAGAAAACCCACACTATGTCCGACAATAATGCGTGCGCCGGTCCGGACCGAGACACGGACCGTGGACACGCAGGTGCTGTACTTATTATTACTCGCCCCGGACCGGGAGGGCCAGTCTAGACACGGAAAACGCCGTGGGCAGTGTCGTCATCTGATCGTTTTGGAGGCTGTGTGTTGACAAGCTCCGGCCTCCTTATTGTCCTTTGACTTCCTCCTTCACCATCCTCACTGTGCCCACAGCCAGAGACCTGAATGTAGGTCCATTAACTGTAGGCATGACTTGTGCTCACTCTTTCAACAGATGCTTGTCACAATTCACACTGAGATTGAGCCTCCTGGTAAGTGAAATGGACCTTCTGTCAAAATATTGCTTTCTTATGCTGTTGCAGAGCCTCACCCTTGCCCCCCTCTGCCCCCTGATGGTTCCCTACTACTGGAATTCAATTCTGGATGCCTGTCTGCCAGTCTACAGCCCAGCTCTGTTCCTGCCATGCTCTGCCAGCCATTTTCATTGTTGCCATTGTCTCCCTGCATATGCTGCAGATTACCTGCTTCCTCTGCAGCTCCATCCAATAATTCAGCTTCTTTTGATCCTGCCTGGCCCTTGTTGCCTTCACCTGCAGAGGACACTGTTGCTGTGCCCGATAATCACTGTGATCACTCAGTGCGACTTTCTACTGGCAGCATGGTACAATGCAAAATTTCCCCTCAGGCTCACCTAATTTTATATTCTAGACCTCGTACCTATCAGTTTTTGTTTATCAAATTTTGGGTGCTGTGCAGATGGTGACACTCCTGCCACATCGTATCCATTCTTTTGGTGAGCAATTTTTTTCCCCCCAGCAGTGCTGTGTATTACTAATCACTGCAGGATACCGCGTGGGTTTGCATGGGATCTTTCAGTCCCATTCATCCCTCACCTCTCACAACCATCAAGATATGATGGTCACCTGTTGGGGCTTTCGGCCCATCGTAGACACCCTTCAGGGATGTCTGCACTCCATACTGGGTGCCCTTCGAGGCTTTTGGCCTGTGTATTATATTATTTGTCTCCCATTGAGTGCCCTTTGGGGTGTATGGCTCGCTGTGGATGCCCTTTTGGGATATTATCGCGTTTTATGTTCTACGTTGGGCCCATTTTGGGGCATCATGGATGCCCTTCGGGAATTTGTCGCTGTCTTATGGCTTTTTGAATATGATTGTGTGCATTTGATAAATGATTTTACGAGTCCTAAAAATTTATTTTAGACTCGTTCTTTTCCAATCTCGTCCAGCCAAAAATCATCATTTTTGTTTATGACGTAGTTGATTCGTGTTGGGATCATTTCCATCTATAGGTCGAAAACGTGGCTTTTTAAGCTCCTTTTGGGTATGATCTCTTGGCTTCTACTTGGCCCACTAATGCAGCTTACGCACACCTCAAGCCACGGCCTGTCAACTTGTTTGGCACGCACCCCAGATGTAAACTCAGAAGTCCTTGCAGCATCCTGCCATCGGCCCTACAGTGAGGCTCCGAACATCCTGATAAACTCATAAGCTAGTTAAAATATGCTTATAAGCACAAATAAAATTGATATAATTTAAACGAGCCTCTTGAAACCATGCATATACGATGCAACACAACGTGAAATGCACATTCAATTAGGATTAGGGCTCGACGGCCGAGTTTAGTTCACTTAGAGACATCCTAAAAGCATGGGAACGTGGAGACCCTTTATATGATCGATCCCCCCTCAGTACGTTCAACATGTTTTTATTTTTATTTGGCCTGACCACTGGAATTGAATTCCTTGACCGTCACGCGCCATCCTCCGTACCCCCTATCCGTCACTTTCGCACCTCGTTACTTATATATGGCTCGCCGCGCTTCGCTACTTCTTATATCACTGATGGCGGTTGTCGATATTTCGATACCGGCGGAGTTTTAAATTTGCGCATGTGGTCGGCCCAGTGCCCCTTTTACCTTGCTCTATGATTCTGAGACATTCATAAACACAGTCGCGTTGGCTTTCTGGACTGACAATCTCTGGCAGCTCTTCTGGAAACCGGCTTTTCTACTATCTGGGCTTGATCTGGGGCTGCTATCTTCCATTTATTCTTGCTTCTCTCCTGTAAAACCTCTCCAAATTTGGATCTCGCTCGGACGGCTATGGTGGTATCTTTCGGGCTATCTCTCTCGTGCTGTGGGCCAAGAATTGAACTCTGAAGACTGGAATTGAATATATTCTCGTGTTTTTAGACTCTTTGTGAGTCCTTCATCTGTTCTCCAATTTTATTACGCTGACTTGCAGTTTGTTTGCAAAAATATTGCTGAACATTCAACTCTTGTATCATCAGGAAAAGTACATGCGCAATTATTTAGACAGGCTTCCTATTAAATCTGGCTCCAGTGATTCTACTCATGCACCTTCTTTATCATTACACTCAGTCGCTTCGGCAGCTCAGGACATTAAACACTGTCCTGGGAGGTGTCGAAAAACAGACAGAAAGAACCGACTGACCCCTCGATTCCAAAGTCGTGTCGTGGCCGGCCACCAGGGACAGGGCCGAAGCAGAAGGCAGCAGCAGCAGCTGCTCTAGCCTCGATTTCGGATTCGGATTCCGACGAATCTGCTGCCCCACTGTAGGCCGTCCTTCCAAAATCCCCCGGTACGCCCTCTTCAAAATAAGATTCCGTGAGGAAGGGCGCATTGTAAGTATATTTTAATAGTTTTTTATTCGGGTACTAACTATGACTGCTAGCATGTACCTGGTACAATGCCGCCGCTACGCCTCCGCCATTTCTCGCAGGCCACCGACGTTATCCAAAGCGGTACTCTCAGCCCAATTTTTGACGGCACATCACCCGCGCAGCCTCCACCACCAGATGTCTCTCCGGTCAACTGAGCAGCGCATCATACCAGAGACAAACTCCTCAGCACACATTACATGGGTCGAGAAGCGTTGAATGCTGCACGAACTTCTGCCATGACTGTAGTAAACACGGATCAGACCTGACTTGTGTTGGATGAAACCCCAAGTTCTCGACGGTGCCTGACTAGCTTAATTAATTGTATTTAGTATGTAAATAATTACCTTGTCCCTCGCTCATAGCCGTATATCAAGCAAGTACATTACCCCGGTGACAGTTGTCCACATCCCAACCACACATCCAGAATTGGCCACGTAATCGCAGCACCACTTCGCCGCCCTCTGCGAACTTCGTGCTGCAGCCAAGAAGACCCACAAATTTCTCCAGATCATCAACTCGGAGGATCCCCTCAAGATGGAGGGGCGCGAGATTATGTATTATTGTCGCAGGCCCCTGGTCATTCCCTCATAGGTGGGTCCGCCTGCGCACGAAAATTTTGACTGATTTACTCTATGAAAATCACGACTTTGGAACCAGATTTACTCTATCGCGGGCCTATTTTGAGCAAAAATTCTCCCTGCATTGGGGGGCAAAAATTAGTGACCAGGGCCTATCGTCGCACGCCTCTCCACGCTGACAGGTCCGACCCGAAGCGAGGCTGGGCTGTGCTCCTCGTTGTCGGCTCGCATGTTGATGGCGTACTCCGCATGCCACGCATATCTCCTCGCATGCGGTACCAGCATGGCGACATGATCATGATTTGCGGACGGATGCTCAAACATGAAGTGGAAGAATTCACTGGTGGCCAGCGCATCTGTATCACGCACTTTACTCACCAGGCACTTTGGGATTCTTGTGGAATTGTTCCTCCCTAGATACATGTAGTTACCAAATAATGGTGTTGTAAATTTCAATTGTATTTCAGTCAAAATTACTTGTGCCAAAATTTTGCTTAATTTTGGCGCTGCAGGCGCCAACGGACTCGTTGCCATGCGCATGCAGTGGCCCTAAGCCCAAGTTGTATATGCTCCTTGTATTGGACAAGTTGTTTTCCAATTACTTGCATCTGTGATACATAGTATGTAAAGAAGTATTCCGATTTCTTGCGATGGCACCAATTATTTGTCTGTTAATCTATGCACTACAGTGCTTCTCACAGCCTAAGTCTCTACATGTATGGACTGATTGTAAAACCCTTCACGGTGGCAGACTGCGGAATAAATTGGATGGTAACCTGCTGAGCAAATATGTGTATGACAGTCACAGGTTGGGGGACTTCGGGTCTGATGTATTTTCTTTTCACTACCAATGTCCTGTGCAATATGTTGGTACAGCACTTTCGACAAACCCGAACTTTATTGCAGTGAAACTCCCATTAAAGGATATATTACCATACCTTACTCATGCCCAACTGACCTCCATCTCAAAGATCCATGGTGTTGCAATGTATACAAGGCTCAAAGTGAATGATGCCAGGGATGTTATGTTGCAACATACCTGTGATCACTGTCCCGAAATCGTGACAATCCTGAGCTTGATTAAAAGAAAAGTCTATGTCAAGTCAGACTGCAAAGCAAAGCAGAATGGCAGAGCATACCGAAAAATTGTGGCAAAAAAAGCTGCTTCTTCTGCAGCCAGGACTGAGAAGCAAAAGAGGAACCTCGCTCATGATGTAAAGAAATTGAAATATTTGAGAAAGCTTCATGCAAACACACTCGAACATACTTCTTTTCCACCTGAACCTGCATCAGATGCATTGCTGCACCGAATACTCACAAATTCTTTGACTGCAGTTCAGCCTAGACAGGTTGTGGAGGATGGATGTGCAGTTTGTGGGTGTCTAACCCCACAGTACAATTTAATCCCACTCTCAGAATATGAAGGGAACCTTGATCGATTGCATGCAGAGGGAGTCACCCGAAAGAACAGTTTCTTTCAACCGATCCCATTGAAGATCTACCAGGCCCAGTTCTGGCTGATGGCTGCTCACATATATGTGTGGACTGCGAAATTGCTTTAACTAAAAAATCAGTACCACGACATGCACTGGTGAATCATAATTGGATTGGCCAGGTTCCTGCTGCACTTCAAGGGTTGACCTATGCCGAAAAAAATGATGATAGCCAGAGTTAGGCATAACGGGTGTGTTATTCAGGTGAATTCTGGTCGAGTCAGAATGCATGCCAATGCCATTGTGTTTGGGCAGCCTGTACCCAAAGTGTATCTTAAGCTACCTCCAAGTAGAGAAGAGATGGCAGAGGTCTTGGCCTTAATTTTTACTGGATCGTCAGCACCCACTCAGGAAGACTTTGAGCGCACCCCCATGCTAGTGCGACGGGACAAGGTCCTTGCGGCTTTAGAATGGCTTAAATTGAACCATGAAGGATATGGTGACCTTGAAATATCTGAGGAAAATTCACTGTCTTATGCTCATCGGGGCATACCGGCAGTGGTGGACTATAGCATTCGCTCCGGAAGTGCACCGGAGGATTCAACCCCTATAGAGGCACGTAGCGTTTTTGACGATAATGAAGAGTATGGCACTGCAACTGGTGTGTGCACATTCGCTGTACATGGCCTGACAGGTGCAGAATATTCAAATGCCCCAATGTCAACTATCAAGATGACAGCTGTTGACCACTTAACCTGGAAGGGACATATACTTGGAATAGGAAGGAGTGATGTTCCTGAATCAATGTACAACAATGTGGCAGCATATCCTGGAATGTTCCCATGGTTATTCCCTTATGGGAAGGGTGGAATTGGGCATCCTGCTCACAGATATATACTGAGTGACATGACCCACAAAAGGATTCTCCTATTTATCTTGGGCTCAGTTCTGTACGCAGACTGGTGGCTGTACACTTTTGAGTGTAGAAACAAAAATCAAACCTAGAATTTGTTCTGATTTGTTTAGATTTTCTTTTATTATTACACTCACAAGTGTACAGCCACCAGTCTGCGTATAGAACTGAGCCTAAGATAAATAGCATAGTGGGGCTAGTTTGGGGAAAGACTTGCGGCTCGTGCTAGGAATTGCAAGTCATCAAGGACACTGCTTTTCACCGTGTTGAAAGCATCCAAACCTGCCTTTAGCGCATTGAAATTTTCAGCCAGCAATGGATCCCTCTTCCTCAGCATTAAACTGTGTCTGAACCCGTTTCTCGCCGAAACACATCAAAGTTCGAAAAGATTTAATATCGGCATTTCTTTTGCACCGCGTCTGACTAGCATCACTTTGTCACTCATCAATCATTGCCATACTGAAGCGAATTTAAACCGAGTTGCATCGGGCTTAAGGTGGAACGTCCATGGATAAACGCCTGGGGAAGTTGCTGACTCACTCAAAAACTTAATAGATGAATGATGCCACGAGGACTGGTTTCCTCCTTCTCCTTACTCCCATGCCATCCTCCGCGATCGCCCCACCGCCGCCGCAGCCCATTCATAGGGCCTCGACGCACTCCTCAGGCAAAGTACTCGAAGAACTGCTTCGCCAGGACTATGTGTCCCATCACTGTATCTTCAACGATCGAGGGTTCCATAACCATCTGCCGCACCAGTATGTGGTTCCCATTGTCGTCGAATTGTCAATGATTCCACCCCGTCGGCCAGTCTTGTTGCGGCGTACGACATGGGCGCCACGCCGGTGCTGTTAAAGTTGATTTACGACGAGTTAGTGCCAACTTTGCGTCCCATCGACCGCGAAGGAGAGGATATCACCGAGAGCAATTGGACGACGAGATTGGGCGACCGCAAGTGAGTGTTTTTTCTTCAGCGAGAGTTTGTCAAAGTTCTAATGACCGTGTAGAGCGTACGGGAGTTACCTGGATTTCTTCTCCGAGCAGATCTCGAAGAACGGGGTTTCAGAGACGATGCGCAAATATGTAATGGCCCCCGAGGCCAATGGAAACAAATCGTTGATGTTGGCGCGTGTTTTGGGCGGCACGTGCTTGTCCATCTATCTGTCTTCTCTGTCAATTCAACACCATTCGCTCAATCAATCATGCGACAGGCTTCACCCATTTCTGCAAATCGGGGTATGTACTGTACTTGGTGTCAATTCTCTGACACGGTTGTTCTCATGATTGACTTTAATCCAGTTCGGGGCGGAATTCGGGCGGAATTACATGGTCTCTCAAGGT
Organism: Mycena rebaudengoi; assembly: GCA_029282285.1. NCBI lineage: Eukaryota > Fungi > Basidiomycota > Agaricomycetes > Agaricales > Mycenaceae > Mycena > Mycena rebaudengoi. The sequence goes on along the minus strand of JARJCX010000200.1, from coordinate 160,357 downwards.
CAGAATAAGCACGGTCACTCAATACGACGTACTCACTTCATTTCATTCCATTCCAGGTTTAGCGATGGCTGCAGTAACAGGCGCAGAAAACTCCGCATACGTTCTCGACGCGCCATCCGGGCTCCCGCAGATCGCTACTAACACCTCAAAGGGAGTGAAATTGTTGCACCTGTTGCGTGAGGTATACGACTCGCCCATCCTCAAGCCCATTATTCCCTACGAGCCCAACGCGAAGGCAAACAGCCGCTTAAAAAAACTCGCAGAGAACCCAGACCGCGGGGCGGAGCTCAGACGGATTTATGCGAAGTGGTCCATCGACACCACTCTCACTGGCGCCGCCTTTGAACAAGAACTCGCCGACAAAACGGAGGAGTGTCTGTGGCAGGCGACGCTGCTCCTCGCCGCCACCGGTAAACCCAATAGGGCGCCGCGACTCGACTTCTTCTTGATGCATGTTTTAACCTCGGCGCTCTGCCTCCCGAACCTCCTTGCGGTGCTAGAGGACCCGGTGCATAAGGCCCAGCTCCTGCAGGGGTACGCCAGGAAGAGCGCGCTGTTCGTGTTGCTACGCGGCCGCCCGCGAATCGATATCCCGCTCCTGATGTCGTACACGGAAGTTCCGCGCCCGCCTGCACATGCGCCGTCGGGCGGGGAGGATGCACTCGGCGACCCTGCCGGTGGCGAGAAGGGTGAGACGAACCCCTGGCTCGCGCTCGTGCAGAACGCACTCCACCACAAGGACGCGCATGTCATCAAGGTGGTGCGGACTTTGTATTATTGCAGGGTGAGGTTTGGCTCCAGACCCGCCGGAAGCGCACTTGGCGCCAAAGACGACGACGGGAAGGAGACGCACGTTGGAGCGGGGACGATGGACGGCACGATCTTCGTCAGGGCCGCGGGGGTAGTGTGCGATACGTTGGGGTGGATTGCGTATGGTGCGAAGGAGGGAGAGTGGGATATGAGCGCACTTGGGTGGGATGCGGCGTGGGAGGAGGATAAGAAGGCGAGTTTGTGAGGTGATGGATGGATTTTTTTGACTGCACCTGGAGCCGAAATTTACCTTTGAAAAAATTTGTGGAAAATTTAGCCTCATGTTGATTGTTCTGTCCCGTTCTCTCGCACTGGCGGATTGATAATGCGAGGCGGAATCGCAGACTCTGTGACGCAGCGTCTCTGGAGATTGTCTTGAACCCTGCCTTGCTGCTGCAACAGCCCTTCATAGTGGTGCCGCATGTCTAAGGCTACGTGCATTAAGTTTCTAAATCGACCAACAGGGTGGTTCACAAAGTAACTTATCCAAACTAACTTGGCCATACAACTTAACTTTCCTTTACTTTTGGCTGGAGAAGTAAATTTGTCACGTAAACTTCTTGGCGCGCGTGACTTGTTGATGTTTTTTTTAACGCAAACTCCGGATGGCCATAACTCAACAACCACTGGGCAGATCGACAAAAAATTGATATATTCAGAAGGCTGAAAATGCAGAAAAGAGACGCATACGTGTTGATCGGCGGCCCGGTCCGGACGTTCAAGCTATCCGTCGCTTTGACCAATGCGTAGAATATTCACAAGAGACAGATGCGGGGAGTACTTAGTATTATGAACACAACGAGTGGATGTAAGTACATGGGGACGAATTATATTATAACCCAAAAAACCAAAAATTGTTTCCCGCCAGCTTATGCCCTTGGGAGGATTTGAATCTCAAGCTCTGATGTTCCCAAGTGCTAATTGGAGTGAGAAATTTACCATTTATTGCCGTTCGCAAAATAGTTGGCGGTCACGGGATTTCAAACCATTTTCGCCACCAAACTCGCGCGAGCCACAACTCAACAACCGCCACTCAGATTCCCATGAACCCGTAGTGAGATCGATTCGTCCCATCGAGCCTGAGGTCGCCCTGGGATCAGCTATGCATTATAGTTGTTTCCTTGTCCACCTAGCTCAAGGAGGTGTTTTTTGAGTGCGCAAGCCACAGCGACGGAGCCGGCCGATATTTTCAGGTGTATAAAGGTTATGAACGGTCTAATGTGCATTGGAAAGCCCCCCCATGTTTTCTTTCGGAGATACTGTGTCTCTTCTGCTGCGATAAAATGTATACAATTTATTCCGATATGAGATGGCACAGAGTACAGCCCCCTACACACCCAAGACACATGGGGCACCCTCCCTAACATCCATTAGACTCCTTCTATCTGCTTAAACGACCCACATATCAACATTCCCTAAAGAGAGAGCCTTGCCTATTATTTTATTCTTCGGATGGGGGGAGCCATCCGTTTATTTTGGGGGCTAGGGTACCCTGTGAGGCACGATTGAAGACGCGTCTCGGCGAAGCTGACGATGCATTATTTCTTGAACGACACGCACGATGAATGGAGATTGCCACCCACATGGAAATTGCGCCGTATCCAGTCCTTCGCCTGCATCAGGTATATTATTATTTAACGCTTCCCCTAGTGTTCGGCACTTGCCGGCAAGAGTGCGGGGCGGCGGGCGTATTGGCATAGTGAGTGCGGAACTGTTCGGCAGTAGCCGGGCAGTGCTGGGACGCAGTGGAGGCACAGCATCCGCAGTTGGCGGCAGTATGTGCAGTTGGTAGGTAGCAGAGAAACCCGAACCGTAAACAATTCTTGCCGAGCTGCGTGACGTCACCAGAATGATCTGGTGGTTTCAATTCCAACGGCGCAAGAAACACCTTTTTGACTTATTGAACCTGTTGTGAAGGCTTGGAGTGGCCAAAAGAAGTGATGTCGGGGGTCGGTATGATCAGAATAATGAGGGCTATTATTCTACGCCAAAGGATTGGAACTACGAAATTTCTCAATTGTGCTGCAGACCAATTAAGGTGAACCGGAGGGATTTTCAGACTTGAGGATATATTGGACTGTGTGGGGCCAATACTGGCGCTCTTGAACCGGGATTTTGGGAGCACGGACCCACATATATGGGCTACAGATAGCGGGTTGCTCGATTTGGCGGGGGCCAGGGGCAAGGGGTTGTTTTCCGGTGTGGGGGGAGGGTGCATGCGGCAGAGTTTTGGCGGTGATCTGCGAAACGACCCAATTCTGGCCATACTGCGGAGTATTGCCACTTTTGGAACCTCATATTCGAGGGTACCCATTTTTGGTGGAGGCATGGGGCCGATGTGGAACCTTCAGAATCCGAAGAGATCATATTTTAAATCAAAGTCCTTGATGACACAGTGTGGGTGGTGCAATGAAGGCTTGTTTATTTTTTGAAATATACTAGAGCTAATGTAGTGAAAATGTTATATTTTTGGGTGTCTTGAGAAAGTCAGAGTTTCAAGTGAGAATATGGGCTGGCATGCCCAAATCAAATCCAAATGAGCTGAACTTTTAGTTGGGGCTGTTTATAACTACTCCCATAAATTTCATAAAGCCCAAACTGCATATAATCTTTCCCCTAAGCTTTGTAGCTCATTGAAACCAATTTCAGATCAAATGGCATAAAATGACCTTATATACCTGTGCTCTGGGGTAAATAAGCTATTCTGGCTCTATGACATTTATAGGAGTAGTCACAAACAGGCCCTACCAAAAAATCCAGCTCATTTGGATGTGATTTGGGCATGCCAGCCCCCCCATTCTCACTTGAAACTCTGACTTTCTCAAGACACCCAAAAATATAACATTTTCACTACTTTAACTCTATCACTAATTGCCTATGAATTAGCCCGTCATTTCTATCCAGCTTTTAGGTCAATACATGTAGAACCCATCCAGCTACAAGCAATTCTTTGAATTTGATCATAATCTGCCCAAAATGGGGATTTTTCGCGGCGCCTTCGGTACTGACATAATCACTGAAGGCTCATGCCAGCACTTTATTTGAAGCAAAACGATCCCGGGCATTATTTTTCGCCACCACTTTACAGTACGCAGAGAGATAAAAAGCCTGTCCGTAGCAATATACAATCGTGCTACAATCTAGATCGGGGTTGGAAAAGACATCAACGCGGTCACCACTTTACATTGAACAGCGTCTTGACGGTTTGCAGCGTGAAAAATGTCCTGACGCTCCGCACCGCGTACGGTACCTGGATGTCCAGGTACCCATAGCCGCACCCCATCATCACATGCACGAGCCTGCAGTGGGGATCCCAGGCGATGGGATCCATTCCCGGTTGCAGCACAAAGACGAGCGAGATGAGCGAGTACGTGACCTGGAAGGCGTACAGACACATCAGGAACCGCGCGACGTACTTCCGGCTGAAGCGGTGGGACGCATAGTACACGAAGAACCCGACGACAAAGAATGCATATACCAGGAGGGCCGGCGAAGCGCCCACACTGACGAGATAGGTGGTGTTCGTCGGGTCGCGGAGGATGGCGGGGACGTCGCAGTTGAACTGCGCAAGGTCAAACGCGTGGACGACGGTATATTGAGGCGCGGGGCCATGGGATCTGTAGAAGAGGACGAGCGCGGCGGCGGCGGCGGCCTGCTGCAGGAGCACTGCGACCACGATCAGCGGGCCAACCACCTTGTAGCGCTCCGTGGTGAGGTCGTCGTGGAGCGAGACGAAGTATGGGGGACAGCATGGCGTACGAGGAGGACGGATGTCGGGCGACCTCGATGAACGAATGCCACCATAGCACGGTGCTAATCACCGAATACAACAGCATACTCCACCACCAAATCTTTTTGTAGGTGTCGAGCTGCGTGAGTGGGCGCCATGCGGTCTTGAATAGGTTTGCACCATGATGAATGGTAGCCGAAAAAAAAGACCGCCCGACGGTAGGGCGCGCTGCTGGGTGTCTGGCGATGGACTGACTCCCGGTGGTGCAAGGTAGCCTGTTGAGAAAATAACATCAGCGCGCACCACGAAACCTGCAAAAGACTCCGACGCACCGTGACCAAAACGTCCGGCCGATATGCTGGAGCCGCTCAAGAAATGCCGGTCTGTTGTAGGCGTCGTCGGCAGTGACAGCGAGCATGAACATCGAAACCGCGGAAATGACCCCAACGACGATATTGATCACGACATTCACCCACGAGAGCCTGAATGCGCCGTCTTCAGGCATGGTTGGCAAAACCGTGTAATTCCAGAACCGATCGCAAAAGGCAGCAGCCGATAAACTGGCATTGTTGAGCAGCGGGTAGCCCTGGTCAGCCACAGGCACTGTGGCATTTCGGGGCGCTTTGGGCGGACAGGGCCCGAAGTGCGTGTTTTTGTACAGCTCGAAGTGGGTTTGGTTGTATGCAATGCAGAGGGGGGGCAGTGAAAGGAGAAGGAGGTTATGAACTATTCGTCGTCGCTTGGTGAGTGGCATCTTTAATAAGAGGAAGACAGCGGGACCAGACACGCTATATATGCAGACTGTTGACGCCGCGAGTCACGGTGTACTATGGGCTGTGGTACTAATTTTGATAACTTGGCAAGCGCACAGTCTCCACGGGAGATACTTTCTCTTGGCGCCAATTGCTGGCCTGTAGACATTGGCTTCTCAGGCAGCCGCAACCTTTCGAGCAGGCTTTGAGAGTGGTTAATTTTGGAATGGATCGTCGGCCGCGGCAAAGTGGTCACTTTGTGGAGACAGATTTGCCCAAAGTGCGGCTAGAAAGCACTCAGACGTATTTATGCTGTGCAAGTCAATCTAAAGGGAGCCTGACGAGTGCACAGGACGAAAAAGGTAAGGTGCCAGAAGTTTTAATCGGACCGACGGACAACGTAATTTAAAGCGGAGATGGCTAAGTTTTAAAAGGCTTCGGACAGACAGACGGACAACGTAATTTTATAAGTAGGGTAATGCCGCTGTGAATAACATGTCGCCCCACTAAGTCCAAAATTGTGTCTCCGATCGATTCGGCCCCGGACACGCCATGCCAAATATGGCAAGAGGGGAGTAAATCCCAGCCAATGGAAGCAGGAGAAGGTCTGGGAGCGAGGAGTTGAGGTTGTTGAAGTGAGTTAAGGTTGCTTGCGGAGTTAAAAATGGCCTGGGAGGATTCCAACCAGATTAGGAGTCCTTCTCAACATAGGCTGAAAACTAGCCTGAGTGACTGAACAAACAGGATTTCATCATCATCACCAACACGTCAATGCGGCGGTTGCACAGAGATCAGAAAACACACCCCCTTTGTTTAACAAGCGAGGTACGAGTTTCATTCGCTAAAGTGTCTGTCTGGGAGAGACTACCTCCTTTGCCAATAAGGTCAGATTGCCAATTTGCCCCAAATTGGCGCTGATCTTTGGTTGAATCTAAAGCATATTTGCGTTTATTTGGCACCAGCGGCGCGCCATTGGGCTTTAGGAGGGACGAGGGGGACGGGCGTGCGCCCGAATTCCATTGCCGCTGCCGGAGAGGGACATCAAGTAGAGGAAAGAAGGAAAGCGGCTGCCAAGGAAGCAAAATGCCAAAGGAAGGGCGCACCGCCACACGAAACGATCATCAGGAAACACACCGCCTTTGCCAGTAAGGTCAGATTGCTAACTTGCCCCAAATTCGCGCAGATCCTTGGTTGAATCTAAACCAGAGAGAAGTTGAAACTTATTTCCTACGACAACATGTGCCTGCGCTTCGCTCCGGCGATGAGGATAAAACCGGAGTGATACAGTCTCATGTACTCAAATTGAAGGTATCCGTGAACATCAGGCGATAGTATGGCCCCTCAACAAAAAAAGGACCTTAAAATCTTGACTCTCCGACTACACCAGGCCCGATACTGCACAGAGGCGGTCAAGTAGTGTGAATGATGTGGAGACTGCTACCCAGCTGCTACTTCCGTAGAATACATTGAAGATTTCAGTAGTTGATTTCTACCAGAATTTAAAACGGACGGCGGCGGCGATTGTGGTTGATCTTGGAAGAGCGTGTTTGAGAAATTCAACAACATAAATAAGAAGTATGAGTCATACCAAAACAAATTTAACCAAGGGCGAACCGCAAAGACTGTAGGGAACGGTAGATAGGACAAGGAACAGAGAAATCATCTTGGAGCACGTAAAAACTAAAAGCTTCACAGATGGATTGAGTATATTTGGCGCTCAGGGATTGCTGAGGAAAACAGATTTGTCTAGCAGTCACAGCCACAGAGAGATAGCTCTTCGGTAAAGATAGAACGATGATCGAGAACTGTTGCATAATTGACCTCTGCCATCTGTCGGATCTGGCGAACTCTGTCTGTGGCCTCGATTCTGCCTGGGATATTGGCCTACTGCCTGCAACAGTCAGGAGCATGATGCCATGGTACTGTACTATTTCGACCAACTGTTCAAATAACGCGTATATGAATTGAACACTTTAGGCCCCCGTAATGCGTAACAAGTCCGAATTGTCCCGATTTGGATCAAATTTGAGGTGAAAATTCAAAAATTCGCGGCCCGGGTTCCCTATTATGGTATTTTCCTACGGAATGAACACCAGTTTGAGTGAACACTAGCGCATAACGCGTAACACCCTGTGAACACTTGGCCGAAATAGTACAGTAGTTCTAACTACCAGCGGGGGAAAAAATCGGAAAAAATCTGGATGCTTACTGCTTTATGGCCTCTTTGCACTGCTCCCGTCTCTTGTATTCTTCGCCCCCGTGTTCCCGGCCTCTGTTTCTATCTGCCCTACTCTTGCATCTGGACCCCATGCACGGCCCCAGAGTGCCGTCTCGATGGGCGGAGGTGTTTGAGGCAGCAGACCCAGCATTGTGGATGTGTTTCTGGCTATACCTCCCGGCGATCCCTCGAATCCCGTGTCGCCGAGCGGCCACAGGCTCGTCCGGCACGGCTGGGGGCCGGATGAAATGGGTGTGTTCCTCGCTGCATGTCGGGCACAGCGAGAACTAGACTCGTTACCAGTCTGTAACCAATTGGCCGAAAATGTGGCAAGCACTTCGGTGGTTACAGACTCACACCGCCAAATGCAAGATTTCAGGAGCCCTGTAAATGTAACCGAATTTTGTAATTTCAGAAACAACATTAAGTTCGCCCTAAAATGTACCTTAAATTTTTTTTTTCAGGATGTCTGAAATTGAAGTCGAATACACAAGATTAAGTTACAACTTCAGGAGGTCTGAATCTTTGAATTTAAGTAACAACTTCTCAACAACTGAATTTGTACCTTGAATTATAAATTTCAGTTCCAGATTCAGCACGGGTGAAACTAATTTAAGGGTGCCCCGAAAACAATAGTTTCGGGCAGCATTTAAATCCACCTGAAACGATAAGATCAAGGCACGACTTCGGCCGAACAATAACATTCGGGCACAGTTTCAGCTTCACCGGCCGAAACTGTGCACTAATCTTATTGTTTTGAGTGGACGTAAATGCTGCCCAAAACTATTGTTTTCAGGGCACCCTTAAATCATTGGTTTCACCCGTGCTGAATCTGCAACTGAAATTTATAATTCAAGGTACAAATTCAGTCACTGAGAAATTGTTTCTTAAACTCAAAGATTCAGACCTCCTGAAGTTGTAACTTAAGCTTGTGCATTTGGCTTCAATTTCAGACATCCTGAAAAAAATTATTTAAGGTATACTTTAGGGTGTACTTAATGTTGTTTCTGAAATTACAAAATTCGGTTACATTTATGGGGCTCCTGAAATCTTGCATTTGGTGGTGTGACTGGTACAACTCGTTGACAGGTGTCAAGCTGTCCCCGGAGTTTGAAAGTTTGGCAGGTGCCGCGATCGGCCGAGAAGCAAGCCATCAATAACCATCAATTCTGCTCGAAAGTTGATGCGTCGTTCCACTCTCCCAAGCAGGATAAAAAATAATTTTAGGAAGCAGATCTACTCATTTTTGTAATTAGATTGTTCCTGGGTATCTCAATTTCAATCATATCCAAACTGCAGCGCAGAACAGGGCCCTCGCTAAAAATTCAAACTCCGCGCACAGCCCAATCCGGTTTCCCGAGATGTACCAGTCTGTAACCACCGAAGTGCTTGCCACATTTTCGGCCAATTGGTTACAGACTGGTAACGAGTCTAAGCGAGAACCACCAGTGTAAGTCCTCCCGTCACCAAGATTTTTTCCCGCGAAGTCATTGACTGCGGATTACTCAGGTTGCCCTTTCTGGCTATACCTCCCACGATTCCCCGTATCACCGAGCGCCCGCAGGCTCGTTTGGCACGGCTGGGAGACGGATGCGAAGCGTGGGTTCCTCGTTTGCTGCACGTCGGGCACCGCGAGAACCACCAGCGTAAGTCCGCCCGTCACCAAGATTTTTTCACTCAGCGACTGCGGATCACTCGGGTTGCCCCCAGCTCGGCTCCGAACATCCCCGTTTACGTTCGTGAATCTATTTGCGTTCGCTGTTCTGGTTTTCGTGATCTCCATCATGTCATCGGTGCTCGCCACCTGTTTGGGCGCAATTTCGTTGAATAGAACTAGCGGAAGAACTGGAATCCCCCCAAAAGGAATTAGCCATTCTCTAGCTCTATCACCGCGTGTGGCCCAGCGACTTCGATCCTGCAGCAAAATATTATGCTGTCATTTCGCGGGTTTCGCCCTTCATGAACTCCTAGCCAGCGCTACGGAGGGCTACACACGTAGTATCTCCAACAAGCAAGCGAGTAGTTTAACTGCTGTGTCTGGATCGACTCAGACTCTGCGCCGAAAATCACGGATTAATACAAAGCAGAGCTGCGGCGGCGGGAACGGAAATGAACCACCGTCGCGTGGCCAGAATAAAAGCAGACATGGCAATGCATCCGTAGCCCCACGCAGCCGGCGAGACGAACACGACGATGTTGTGAATATAATGTATTGGAATATTTTCCATAACTTCGCTTACCAGCCCCGAGTTCCATTCGCTTTTGATGGAGTACAATATCATGTTCATCGCGCAGATATGGTGCCAGGTGAGGGTGAACCAGCAGTTGTACCAGAGGGGTATACAGTGGTTTCACTGCCGCGGAAGCCCCTTATGAATGGATCTAGTCATGGTGGAGGCGTAGCACTACTTATCCACGGAAGGATGGACCAATGTTGCACCGTTCCAAAAACTGTGGGAATCTGTGCACAAAGCCAGGATAAGCATGTTGCACTCTAGTCAGATACGAATTCACGAACAGGATCTCTGCAAACAACGTCACGCGGTCCCGAATGGGCATTGAAATGGATATAAGGTCTTCAGATCTAGTGGAAAACACACGAGGCAGGGCGATGGTCAATGAATGTGATCGCAACGGCCTATATATTTTGAATGAGACTTCCTTGGAAACATGCACACCAGGCCGTATGACGTCCTGGCAATCAGCAGGCGAATCAGTAATTGACTATGCTATTGTCTCAGAAAGCTTGTTAGGCCACGTTCGCAGGTTCGAAGTGGCGCTGCCGGCTGAAAATGAAGATGATGATTGGGCTGATTATATGCGTATCTGTCTGTCACTCGACGCGTCAGTTTTCGTTCAAACGCTGGCAACAGCTGGCCAGCAGCAAGATAAACCTGATTTCAGGGGTTCTGACTACATCGACAAATTTTATCAGGCTACAATGGATGCGAAACAGACCAAGGATGAGGCACTAAGGACGCTGTGGGGACCTGTTCTCGCACAATCCGTCCCAGTCCAGGTCTATGTTGTGGGTGCCGCTACAAAGGGGAAAAAATTGGGCTCAGCAGGCGCTGGTGTTTTCTTTAGTTTACATAAGGTCTCCCTTAAATACCGCATTCAAAGTACCGGGGCCAGAGCGGCTAAAGGCCGATCGAGCTCGTATTCACTGCGTTTAAGCCCTTCGTAGTCACAGGGTATGGCTACGGGGGTAGACCAGGGGGTAGACATGGGCATATGTGTACCTGGGAATAACAGTGTAAACACAGTTGTTACCGCATGGTCTACCCCTACCCAAACTGTGTCTACTCGGGGGTACATTGGTAGACCCAGGGTTTGCCCAGGGTAGACCCAGGTACACCAAGTTGGAGAACTGTTTGGGAGCTCCAATTTACATTGATAAGCTTGTAGTGGTATTTCCAAGTAAGTCTTTGTGCAATGATTCTCAACATCAATTCTGAAGTGGCCATGATTATGGCATGTTTGGCTCTCTGATGCAGCACAAGCCGTACAGAGGAAAAAGAAAGAAAGATGGTGCCACTGACGCACCGGCCACGTTTCCGGATGATTGAAGAGCCATCGAAGACGAGCTTATCATAATTAAAGTTATATGGTATGTCGCGGTGGGTCCACATTGGGCTACCCGATGTAGCCCAATGTAGTCACACTGTGACAGCATGTGACTACCTCCTGTGTACCAGGCTACCCGAGCGTAGCCAAACACATATGTCGATCCCCTCATCTACCAAGGGTAGGCCCTGGGTAGACCAATGTGACCCAATGTGAACCAATGTAGCCAGCCTCTGACTACAAACGGCCTCAACGCAGTGATTTTTACCGTACATGAAGCCATACGGCTCGCCCCTCCTGAAAAGAAGCTACTAGTATTGTGCACTTCAAAGACGATCATAAGACAGATATGCATCTATGCAGCGAAAAACATACAACTGGGATGGCCGGGAAAAAACGGAGACATCTTCAAATCTGTGGTCAAACTTCTAGCGCGCAGAGAGGCAGAAACGTGCTTCCTTCACGTCGACTCGAAAGCCAACAATGAAACCAAACGCGCGGCGTACACTCTAGGGAAATTGGAAATAAACCTCGCAGGCCCTTGTGCCTCTTTGACGACGACTGCAGATGTGGTTCTGGAACAAGGTTCAAAGATTCCGATCTCAACTTCTCGCCAAAAAGTGTATACAACGCTCAATGGAGCAGACCCCGTCAAGCCTAAGCCTTGGAAACCTGGTGAAGAAGTCCCGGATAAAGACAGCAACAGGAGTCATCGCGGCCGAGCCAAGGTTCATGCTCTTCCGTTTGCCTTGAAGCAAGAGGGGCTTACATGCGGACTGCCAAAAGATTTTTGGGACTGGATTCGAAAGCAGACTGATCCACGTCCAAAACCCTCGAAACTATCTGTTGAAGCTCTATCTGCAGACTTCGAGGCTCGTTTGAACTACCCTAGGAATATCGGCGACCACTCGTTGGATCTTGAGGCAAATAATGTTTGCACGTGCCATGCTGGCTGTAAAAATCTGTACCCCATACCTAGCTATATGTGTGGTTCATTTGGGTGCCCCAATGTATAAGCCATATATGTTGGGGGATACTTGAATATTACAAATGTATATTCAGGATTGGCCCAAGAGTTGGGGCAACATATGGGTATGAGGATCAATTTTTTACACCAGGTATAACATGTGCAAACATTTATTGCCACCAGCTCCAAATTTCGGTCGCCGATATTCCTAGGCGGCTAAACAGCGGTGCGGACATGGAACTGTCCTAAAAAGGACATAGGTAAAACCCGAATCGGGCACAGTGGCCGAACCGCTCCAGATAGCGACCTAATTTTTTTTGCATAATTTTTGTGCATTTCTTCCGCCCCCATTGATGCCCAAACATCGGCAATCCCCGCCAGTGAAGTGTCCGTCTGTTTCAGACAGGCTCTATAACCCAAATGGGGAATAGCTCGCTAACGGGAGCAGATACCCCCCCAAAAAAATCGCTACGATTTTTAGGTGCTGGCGACCAAGGAGGGGAAGGTAATTCCTGGTGAGACGTCGTCAAAAGTGGAACCAAGTGCTCGTTACAGTCGATTATGGGTAGTAATGTGCGCGAAGGCCCAGTAACATAGCAGCTTATGCAGTGCGGCAAATGAGCACGCCTTAGAGACAGTGTGTTGGTATTCGCGCGGAACTTGGATTCCGCATCTGGGGTACACTTTATATTTATTCTATCGAAAGGGAAGAGTTCCATGCGGTTCAATACCATCCAAAGTACGGAAAGAGCTCACACGAAAAGTGACGTCCTGAACAGCCAGAACATGAGTAAGCATTGTCGGCGGGCTAGACATAGTAAGATACGACGAGATTTCCATCCCGCACATGCAAATAGGCGCTGCTATATCCCGATAGCTGCGTATGGCTGCGTATGGGATCCGTATGGGATCCCTTGTGCAATTCCAAGATCAAACGAGCCGCTTCCTTCTCTTCCATGGATGCGGGCCGACGCAGGTCAACGATGTTGTCACGTAGCACGTACTCGAGGCAGTACCCCGCATAAGTGATGACAGGCCCTCTCTTGTAGATGAGCATCCCCGCGCGGATGGCGGAGGTGCGCCCCCATCGCTCGAGGACGCCGGTATTGGGTGAAATCGAGAAGCGGTAGTTCAGCATCACACGGAACGGGGCAAGGTTGTAGCCTTGCTTGGATTTGTCGATAATGGCGCCCGAGTGAAATATCATCAGCTTGTACGAGTCGCGCCGGAGCGGCGAGCGGTACAGCATGAGTGTGGGGGTCCAGAGCTTCTCTGGCGGCCCAACACAAGGAAAGTCTTCGAGCCGAGCGATGATGGCGGGGGTGATGTCCGTGGAACCGTCATCGAGTGTCATCGACGATAAGGCGCGCCATCGCGATCCGAAGCTCGCAGCGGAGTATACAAAGATTTAGTCGAACGTCATGGTGAAGATGAGGTGGCCCGGGGCTAATGTGAGGTTTGGGGTCTGTAGGACGCGTGAGGAAACACAGCAAAGGCGTTGTAGGAGGCGCCCGCACAAAGGATGAGAATGAAAGGGGTCTGGGATGCCATATGTAAACGTAGTTATGCGCTCGCCAGTCTATGAGCATGATGGCGTAAGTGTTATCGTACGTGGTGAGGTCGGTCGGATTGGTGCGCCAATAGACCGCGTACGCCAGTAGATCGCCCAACATCGCATGAATGAATGCATGAAGCCATATCTGGTCCGGAAGCTCAGTCTCAAAAAGTTGCGTGGATTCCCCAATGTTCAGATTGACTTGAATAATTGCCACAGAGTGCGGCCTACATGTGAAGAGCGAATGTATTGGCGTGAAAACAAAATCAAGGGAGAAAGCGGAAGGACATACCTCATGGCGGTAAGGCAGAGCACGACAGAACGCCCGCCGTCAAGCATCTCGAGCGCGTGCATGGTGGATTTTTTGGAGCTCCACGTCCATAAAGGCGCATTGGCCTTCACATTCCACAACTCGTAGCCAGACTTTCCCTGCCTCACGAGTACGTATTGGCCACCCGGCAACAACTCAACTTTTTCCGCGGCACGGAATGAATCGGGGAGGGAAATTTATTCTGCCAGCACTGGGGATCCCTCCTGTTCGGACCACGTAGCAGGGCCAATCACCGTTCTTTTGACGAGCCCGATTAGGTCCATGACACTGTGGTCCGCGAGCGACCGGCTGTGAGGAAGGTCGACAAGACCCCTTGAGGCCAGGTCTTCAACGAGTAGAATCCAGAGCTGTTTCGCCATGGTCAACCGGCGGAAGAATACGTTTACCTAGCGTCAAACAAGGAGCCAGGGACCATCAGTGAAATGAGTCGAGAAGAGCGCTAGACATACGAGACCCAACGACAGCAGGGTTTCAATGTCGCACAAGGAAACGACGCGCAGGCCGACGTCCTCGCCCAAGTCCTCGAATGCGAGCATTTGGTGGAGATGATGGTGGGGAGAAAGCGGATTTCAAACTCCGCAAACGGTTTCTATGGCAGAGCTTTGGCAGAGCTCACGGCATCCCGTGTCCTGAAGAAGTGAAGCATATAACGATCTGGAATATCTCGTAGGTGATTCAAAAAATCAAGAAACACATTTGTTGGGGAGTCATTTTAGAGGTGTTGGGATACCGCAGGCTTGGTACCCTGCCCGGTTGAAGGTTGGCGGAATTGTCCTACGCAGGGGCAATGTGTAACTCACCATTTTTGTGCTTCAAGCAGTTCTTTGACAATTTGCTCAACCTGGAATAATGATTTGAGTCCCAAAACCAGAAGAAAGCAGAAGAGGACGATGGTCGTGGCCAGTCGTGGCTGAAGGGAGACAACGGATCACGGACCGTTGATGCCGGTGCATAGTCGCATCTTCGCTTGCTTCCTGCCACTATGTTTCCCTTTCCCTTTCCCAATCCTTGCCAGCACCCGCAGTTACAACCTCTACCTGCCCAGCGTCCCTCTTCTGAATCGAGGGGCGTAATCATAAGCCTTTGAAGCTCTTGTCGTATTATCTGATCTCCATTCTTCGTGTATACGACCTGGTCCAGTGGTGGATCGCAACGGCTCTTTGAAAGACCAATACAGTTCAAATGACCGAGCTTTATGACCCGCTCCCTTCACAAAGAAAGCTAACCTGATCTCAATTCAAAAACATTATTACGAGTACTTATGTTTACATATGTTATCGTTTCTTTCAAATCTCAGGGCACCCAAAATCGATCACTTTTTACTAGTTTCCGATTTCGTTGAGGGACCCCTTTAGTGGCTGTGTCTAGTCTTTATACTATTTCCATTAGTTGAAAACATATGAAAAATAGCGGCTGTGCCTTTGTTCGTATTTGGTTAATTGTTCGTATTTACATACTCGGGGAAAAATACCCCTTACTCGGTGAAAAATCATCACTTGCGCAAACAATGGCAAAAAAGTTTTTTGCAATCGCCGTCATCCTTCGGCATTCTCCCTCCCCCTTTCGGACTTGAATAAAATGAAAACCATAAAAACAGGACGGGATCCTCCGACGAACTTGCGACGAACCGTGTCTAACTGCAATGGAGCGCAACTTTTTTTGTATGGCATATTTATGCCGTTTTTGATACTCAATATTGTATAACGACATGTGATATACTTAGAATTGGGGTTGCAATATTTATCGCGGGAAATGGGGGCGCGGGGCATGGTGTTTGGCTTTGATTGGCAGCAGAGGCTGCATTTTGTTTGGTTCCATTCATGTAAGTACACAATGATAGCTTGGTCGCCATTTGGTCGTAGACTGCCCGTACTACCGCACGCACGCTGACTTGATGCGATCCGTAACTCAACAACCTTTGCCGACGTGCCGACAACTCATATTACTGTACTTGCATATTAAATCACCGAGTTCCTCCGCGCACTGCCCCCTGCGTCGCTGCGCTGAACACATGTGGCCCTGTGCTCAATGTTCCGTCCCCCCATTCCCAATGCGCCTCCTGCCCACAGCACCGCCCACCCCGCCTCCTGTGTCACCGGCCCGCCTCGTAACAGCTCCTGCCCCCTAACCGCCCGCCAACTCCTTTACACACTTACACCCCCAACCCGCTCCCTCCCGCCCATTACTAGCCGAATCCCCTGCCAATAAAATACGCTAGAAGTACATACGTTCACCCTAAATGATCCTATTCCCGCTATCTTTAGTAGTGGGTTTATATGGTCTGATCGAGCTTCTTTTTGTTATTGGTGATCCCAACAATGATTGACCTTATCTTATCTTCGGCTTTCTCCGTGTACTTACTGGCAACTTCCAGCTCCAGGCGTATTAATTCCGCCTCTCAGCATTTCTTCCTCCGTATGGCTATTCTTGCATATATAATCTGGCGGGCTTATTCCCAAATAACCTCTTGTATTTAATTAATACTCCTGCCAAAACTGGAACTAAGAAATAGCCACTGCTGCTCCGCGATCTGCCGGGCGTGATTATAAACAAAGTGTGTAAACACATTTTAATACCTTGAAAAAATAGGGAAACCTGCCACTGAGCTCTTGATTTTATCATACCCGATTCGGTGTTAACAGGGTAACTCTTGGGTTGCTGTATTTCTTCAATTCATGAAAAGCGCCACAAAGTTCAAATGTGACAGTGAGGGTATGTTTTTTCTTCCAGAGAAGTATCCTGAGCGACGATCATCCCTTCTTCCTTCGGCCCTGCCCTATCAGCCCAATCTGAGCTGGTCAACACAAAGCAGTGACCGAGCGAAGGTTGTGTGGGGAACAAGTATCCTAGGTAAACTATTCCCTAGCCATGTCACTTCAATCAACAGTTGATTCAGCAGCCACCTGGCCTGTTGTATTGTTCACCATCAGTGTGTTTCCTGGAGACACATTTAATGTTAGCGAGTGATCAATAGAATGAGCCTATCTCTTTAACGCAACCTGCGGGTTGCGCGCCCGGGCTTCCATACTGCAATTGTGTCCCTCCTAATTTCCTTATGATCAGAATTTGAAATGTAATAAACACATTTCAAACAGCTTATCATCGATTGCCTAAAAAGTAGGGAATTTTGTTTTGAATCAATGTTTTCATTGGATATGGTAGATCTTGTAGCAAATCTTGAGTAAATCGGCTCATGTCCGGCTGGATCCCTACCTACAACACCGCAAAATAAACCCCGACAGCAGCTGGAACACCTCATGGATAGACATAAGCCCAGGAGATCGACGATAGCGGGCCTTGCCGCGCAGCAGGCTACACAATTTTTTACTTTTTATATAATCTGGCTACCCCAATACAGATTAGACAACACTTTGCAACCCAAATCTACCTACCCCCTACACTCCCAAATCCATCAACAACTGGGGTGTGATGCTGCCTTGAACGTGTCCTTCCAGGGAATTTCTTGGGAAAATACCAATACACTACAACACCACGTTCGAGCCGATCCCGCATACTGCTATCAAATGCGCATTTATTTTCCAGCACTCATTTGTTTATGGCCGGGTTTCGGAGTATATGAACAATACCCAATGGTGAATTGTTCCACACTTGCACTGGATTCAACACTATCCCTGCACAATCTGTCTTCAAATATTGTCGACGGTCCATTGGTTTGTTATTTGATTTCAGTGCTTCATTCCACAGACTCTTGTAGCGCATCAACGAGCGCTCCCTAGTCTTCCACACCCGCGCACCGGCCCGCTCCGCCCTGCACCGCTGCGCTGAGCACCCCGCATCGCCATGCGCCTGCCACCCATTGCAGCGCATCAACAAGTCGGCCCGCTGTGCTGCGCCTCCCGCCCACCGCAGCGCATCAACTTTGAGAAACCTGGGGACGGGATGCTGAAGGCGATGCGACACCATTCTTCTTCTGATATTATTTTATTCTTATGCTTAATCTTACCATTTAGTACTTGGAACATATAACAAAAAAAAAGTAAGTACGAGTTGCATGCCGGGCAACGCCACGGCCCTTTACCCCAAGTATTACTGTGCACCATCAGTCGGAGACAATGGAAAGATTGGCGATTTTCATCGCCACGTAGCCGCGTTGGTTCAAGCTTTTGAGGTTTGCCCTGCTTTCAGTTTTGCTTTTTCAACTGCATCTGAAATAACATCCATCAGATATCCGCAACCCCGAACGTGATGGACTGGCAGAGGAAGAACGATGTAGCTGGCAGTCGCGATTCACGATCTGGCTTTTATCACGAGCTTATATCACAGCTCGATGGGCTTCGACGTCAAGGGGAATTGGTTAAAGCTTACCTTTTCCCCGAGTCAAACGGGTTTCGCTGACATCTGACGTAGAATTGAAGCAAGAGAATACGGTCACTGCAATGGTTCGCTGACGCATCGACTCAAGGGTGCCTCTCGGGACCGACCTGAGCACCAGTTTTAATCACAACTACTGTTCGAGCTATCTCTGGACCGGGGCCGGTAAGTCATTGTAAAGGATTGCATGGTCACCCCGTACAATGTCGATTTCGATGAAAAGACTGGCTCGGGCGCTTGTGAGTATTATACATTGAACCGTCTGAATTACTTGCGCACGGTGCTCTTTTGCGCAGCGGAGAGGTCTATCAAGGGTTTTGACACAAGACTGAGGTAGCGCTAGAAGTGTTTCGCACCCTACTAGTTTGCTGCCCGGTTTGGAGGGTCAAAACGGTGGCTATGTCCATCTGTTTTGACCCTCCAAACCGGGTGGCAAACCAGTAGGTTACTCTCAAGTCTCTGCTGTAAATAACACTCATTCAGCCAATCGTCCGAACCTCCGAAAACAAACGAGCCACAACGATAAAGAGAGAAGTATAAGATATTTAACGGCAAACCCTTCCATAATGTAAAAATATTTGTTATATATATATATATATAGTGTACGGGCGTCGTCGCCCTCATCTGTTTGCATAACTACTGTCCTGTGGAGTACATAGGGCAAACGTTCTCTCTGGCCCCTACCCGGAGTGAATGTCTGATCGAGATTCAGCCATCAAACCAGTCTTCATAAAATGATTTACGTTGAAGCTCCCTGTTTGCTGCACATCGGAGAATGGTCCGATCCTCGCTGGGACGGAAATCATGAGAGCATTCACAGCAAAAACCCATCCGTGTCACCTACAAGAACAAGTAAAAACAAACATCATCATTCACTCCATATTTCCTCATTTCACCATCCCTTCTCTGTGTGCTTGACAAAAACCAGCGTCGTCCTCGGCACCGCGGTTGCATTGCGGGCAATCGCTTCAAGTGCCGCCCCGCCTTCTGTCCTTTTATAAACTACCATGCCACCGCTCACTGCCCCCAACGCAATGAGATACTCCTCCCCCGTGTCGCCAGGGCCAATCTCCATCCCGCGAATCTGCTCGAGGCCGGTGTACACCTGCCTCACGAGCCTCAGGTCCTGTGGGTCAAAGATTGATATCGTATCTCCGCGTGGGTCCTGTGTCCCGGTCACGAACCGGTTCGAGGCGTACACGTACGAGCGAGGGAAGCGCCGCGTGGGCTGTGGAAGGAGGATCTCCGCGGCGGCAAAGATGGCGTCCGCGGGGCGGTCGGCGGGGAGGGTGCTGACATTAAAGAGGATAGGCGAGGTGCCGTTCGGGTAAGGAGGGACGGCTTGTTTTGTAGCAGTATTTGAACGCTCATGTAAGAGGTAGATAAAATTGTCTATGGAGTACTCAGTTAGATTCTTGAGAAAAATCGAGGAGTGGCGCACCGAGGATGGCCATGTGCCGTGGGCCTGATCCAAGAGGTTGTTCTATTTGCCCATGGATGCTAAAGTTTCCAGGTGTGCCGGTCCTGCCGATGCGCCAAATTTTTGACCCACCCTAATTGCCAGTATGCAGAAGAATATTGAGAACTAATCGCTCGTTCATGATCATGCAGAAAACGTACCAAATCAGGGACAAAAACCTCCCGTCCGTACTCAAGGGCCATATGTGGGTTCGACATACCAGTGATACCACCCACCGGAGGTGGGAAGGTCAACAGCACAGAAGTGGAGTTGTCGAACTTGGATCCACCATAAGTAGTGGGAATCACTTCGCCACTGCCCGCTCCGTACTTGTGTGGAGTGAGTGAGCCTATTTGAACCACTACCGAGGCTAGACTCACATTCATAATTGCAACCTGACCAGTGGAGAGTGCCCCGCAAAACGCTGGCCCATTCCCGCCGGAGCTTACCTCGTCGAGAAGGCTAAGTCCACCGTCTGCTGAAGTCGCATAGGATTGTAGGGCTCCCAGCGGCCCAACCTCGTTCACCGCGCTGTTTGCCACAAGTATTATGTTTCTTAGACAACTAATTTGGGAAAGACGTACTATATGAGGTTTGGATTGTGTGGGTGCTGTGTGAGCCAGGACAAGTTTTGCGACGTTGGGATGGTGTTCAAGTAGGTCAACGAAGCCATTTGGGTGTCAAAAAGGTATGACACGACAAAGGATGCTGGATATGTGTGAATCCTGTTAATGACTGGATGCTAATAGCTGTGGACGGCTGCGCACTGTAACCCCCAGTGTATAAGGTGAACTTGACCATTGATTACAATGTTTGAAACAAAGCCTCAAGAGCGGAGCTTTCGAGGGAGAACCAAGTTAAGTATATGTATGATTACATCAGCAATGGACCGTGCTATCAGCGTTGGACAAATGGTCATAGAGCGGAGACTCGGAGTTTACGTTCTCCACAATTAATCTAGATCTGTTGGGAATGCTGCTATCCATCATGAATCATGTCACATCGCGCTTCGAATCCATTGCCCCCGAATCCTCTTGGTAGTTTACTGAGAGAAACTGGTTGTATCTGGCACGGAGTGTCAAGTCAGCATTAATCGTCAGTGCCACACCGAAAACTGAAAGTACCGTGAGGTGTCGAATTTCGTACCAGCCTATGTGCGACGTATTGCTGTACCTATTGATGAGTATGGCTTGTCCCTGAATGGAAGCTCACGGAGTTGATGGCCTATGATGGCATTGACAGTGTTCGCCCTTAAGGCCTTAAATTGACTTTTGAAATCTCTTAAGGCTTATTAAGGTATTAAGGCTTAATTATAAGGAGGTATTTAAGGCCTTCAATTCATTTTTTCTCCGCCAGTGTTCTAGCTTCTATTACATATAAATTTTGCTGGGATGCATGGTTCACAAGATATGGAGAATATAAGTCAAGCACATAATCACGTTATAATCGGCTATTAGTACTATTTCTACGTTTGTTAGCTTCATCCGCACTAGGAGTTCTGGTTCCAGCGGATGGTGAAAGATCAAGCCAATACCTATCTCGATATTCAGACGACGAATTCGAAGCAAGAATGTAACAGGGCGGATGTCGCGGTGACCCTGGTGCATAGCGGAATCTCTTTATGAGCTTTCGTATATCTTACGGGTATTCTTAGCTTGCAAAACAGGCCCCATGCTTTCCGAAATTCGAGGGCCCGCTCATTCGATGATGGGGTCGTATCCCATTAACATTCAAGCACGGCGTAAAAAGGACGAGAAGGCTGAGGCAGGGGTAGATGGGAGGTCAGCTGTGGTGGATGAGGAAGAAGCCGGCGATGTGGACGCTGAGATCTCGAATAACGGCGACGAGGACGAAGAAGACGCTGCGCAGGGGCCCGACAAGACAGATGATGAAGACGATTCTGAAGAAGTTGAGGACGACGGTGAGATTTCAAACAAAGATTATGTGGATGAAAAAGAGCCCGTGAATCCTATCTATCTTAACCGACAACCTGGGGCCAGGTTGTCTCACTTTAAGACCTTTTCGTCCTTATGTAAAGAGGACAAATATATGGGCCAACTGCACAAAATGCAACATGTGGTCACTTACAGGGCCAGATTGCGTCCAACCTGCCTTTTTTAATGGCTTTACGCCTGATCTGGCCTTCTTTAAGAGCCCTTTTGCACTAAAGAAGCCTCTTTAACCGCCCTGGTGCACAAAAGAAGCCAACCTGGCTTTTTTTGTGTACCCTAACGTCCAATCGCCTGCAACCTATACCGGTTTAGCTGTGTTCATGCCATAGCCACCGTTTTGAGGGCCAGAATGGCTGGGCAAATATAGAGGATAGGATAGGATAGGCCATTGAGACATGAGATAGGGTCTTAAAAATATGAATCATATATCACCAGGAAGGCCCAAAGGAGGGCTTCACGAGGATATCGATCATTTTGCGGCTATATCTTTTTAATACATGGAGTGCCAAGGATCTTTGAATTTTTTGCGCCTTTTCAGGCGTCTACAAGAAAATAATCATACGTCAATGAATACCGGTGCGCTTCAAAAGTCCTGTTAGGGGAGGCAAGCTATGTGTATAGTTTACACATATAAAATATCAAATTTGAGCTAAACCGAAGTACAAAGGGCTTGAGTTTGGGTCCGAGTTATGCTGGGAGATAGCTGTGAGGGAGTTTTCCTGGACCTTGAACTAGTGGCAGAAGGTAGCGGCGGAGAGCAGGACGAGGGAGAAAGCAGGGGAAAGCAGAGGCCGACCAACGTGCACGTGATGGGTATATACACGGACAAACTTTGCGCACAGACCGTCAATCACAATAATTTAATTCAATGCCAAATCTGTATCTGCCGCCTTTTGTATTGTGTTCTACTTTCATTGGGAAACAAATTCGTGCGTGGGTTGAGTGAATATTAATATTCACTTTTGGGGCGCCGTTGCTGGTGCCATGACCGGGATGGAACAATTAAACAGTCGTTACGGTTTCAGCCTAGGTGCGCATAATAAAGTTGTTAAGGCAGAGCACTACTACTGATTGGAGTTCCCTTCCAGTGTGAACTCTCAATGTGCGAGTCGCGACTTACAAGTCTATTTGAAGGCTGTACTTGAGTCTTTAAAATTCAAACACAGTTATGCTACCGCGACGGAGACTCGGTGTACGGGAATGTGCAAACTCTTAGAGTTTTATTTCTCCGAGTCAGCACTTTGGCGATGTATTGTGAATAATTGAAGCTGGTGTCCAGAATTTTGTGACGCATAGCAGACAGTTGTCTGGACAGGCGACCGACAGGTGAGGAAAATGCTGAGCAGTTCAGCTGTCTACCAGCTGGCCACAGACTGGTAGCCAGGCTTTCAAAAAGCTGTCTACCAGCTGATCATGTCACCTGTTGACAACGTGCGACCACTTTGGCGGTGTAAAGAGAGCTCTCGCTTTGACCGGCCCAAACAGGACCAATTATGCAGGTCACTATTTAGGTCTCTCTTTTCTCGCTTGAAAAATGGGACCATGCATTTGGACATGACTTTAGGCACATCATATTAACCACAGGCAAAAGCAGTAAAGGGAGCTCTCACTTTGACCAACCCAAACAGTACCAATTTGGCAGGCCACTGTTTGGGCCCCTCTTTTCTCTCCTGAAATATGGGACCATGCATCTTAACATGACTTTAGGCACATCAGGAAATATATTAACCATAGCCAAAAGTGGTAAAGAGAGCTCTTGCTTTGATCGGCCCAAACAGGACTAATTGTGCGGGCCACTCTTTAGGCCCCTCTTTTCTCACCTGAAAAGTGAGACCATGCATCTGACATAACTTCAGAAGCATCAGGAAATATATGAACTCATAGCTTGTCCACAACATTTGCGCGTTTTTTGTATATCGACACTACTTTGCGCTATTTTCGGTTGTGTGTTTGCGCGACTGTGATTGCACGTTTGCGCGATCATGATTGCGTTTACGCGATTCACTAATTTCCCGCAATATAAGCTGAACAGTTTAAGTAGTGTGGAATTTGGCTGTTCTACTGTTAAATGATGCGGGAATTAAAAATATGTGCATTTGTTGCGCGCAGAAATATATGTGCATTTTCACACTCATATTAAAATGCACATTACGAGGAATGGTCCGCTGGATACGCCTGAGCTGTCTCACAGAATATAGGTCCGCATAGGCTAGGATATCGAAGCAGCACATTCGGAGACGGACCATCCCGAGACCGATTGGCCGAAATGTTGTGGATCAAAATGAGCGCTTCGGATCAAGTGCAAGGCAAACGGCGAAATCGATAAATACAGGGCCCGGCTCGTTGCGCGAGGCTTTACCCAGGTCCAGGGGGTTGACTATTTCGAAACATTCTCGCCCACCACCAAATTATCACTCAGGACAATTCTGTCCATTGCGACACTATTTGATTGGGACATCAAAGTGTTTGATTACTCAGCCGCCTTCTTGAACGGTGAGTTCACACGCTTCTGAAATCTTTGGGGGCGCCCTGGAAGAGCGGTAGTAATTTATTTTTCAGAAAACACGAAAAAAACAACGGCGCAGAGCGCTGCAGCGCTCTTTCGTGGGCAGGTAAATTCTGCAGCGAGCTTGAGGCAAACAAAGCATCCTGCCTCTTCAGATTTCCATGAAAACGAGCAGGCATCAAGCCTGAGCGCGTTTTTGGCTCGAAATGCATAGCAGAGTTTGAAAACAGCGCCTAAACAGTGGCCCACAAAATTGGTCCTGTTTGGGCGATCAAAGCGAGAGCTCCCTCTGCTGCTTTCGCATGTGGTTAATATATTTCCTGATGTGCCTCAAGTCATGTTCAGATGCATGGTCCCATTTTTCAAGTGAGAAAAGAGAGGCCTAAACAGTGGTCTGTAAAATTGGTCCTGTTTGGGCCGGTCAAAGCGAGAGCTCCCTTTACCGCTTTCGCCTGTGGTTAATATATTTCCTGATGTTCCTAAAGTCATATTCAGATGCATCGTCTCACATCTCGAGCGAGAAAAGAGGGGCCTAAACAGTGGCCCACAAAATTGGTCCTGTTTGGGCCAGTCAAAGCGAGAGCTCTCTTTGCTACTTTCCCCTGTGGTTAATATATTTCCTGATGTGCCTAAAGTCATGGAATGGTCCCATTTTTCAAGAGAGAAAAGAGGGGTCGAGCACAAGGTACGCAGGCAAGTTAGCTCCAAACTTGGAACTATCCATGACCGGACCGGTCAATACTATGTATATTTTGACCTCTGATGGACAGTCCTGACCCTCCAAAAACCCACGTCGACAATCGATTTCGAATGGCTATGATGCAGTGACGGGTGAGAGCAGAGTTGCCAGATTATCCGGAGCCCGCCGAACCCAAATAGTCCATGCCAGGCCCGGAGCTTCGGAGACCAACTGCCACAACAATGGCCACGGCCCTTACCATGTCGATAATCCCGGATGTCTTGCCAATGGCAGTGGTAAAGGTATTGTCGTGAAAAGCATTACGGAACCCTTCTGGCCAACGCTTTCAATACGGCAAGTAATCGACTCAAATGCGACCGCATTTTTTTCCAGGTGTGGCATAGTTTGGAAAAAGTTGCTCAAGAGAGCCCCACAAGAGCTGGAGCAGAGGGAGACCTGGTTGTATAGAAAAGTATTTTCGGAGGGTGGCTTTCTAGTGTCCGGTGTTGTCATTCCCCCCCGAGATGGGAACAAGTCAATGATAGAGAACGGGGAAAGTGCATATGTTCCCTGAGTGATGAAGCGTGAGAACAAGAACAAGAGGGATTCATTCTCGTTTCGTCGATCCCTCAAAAAAATCCTATTTGACTCCGGCCTGAGCCACCATGCGCACGTGCAAAAAGTTTTTTTCTTTTCCTTGCGGAACCTTCCAGAATTTGTAACTGGGGTAAGAGACTCAGCGAGAAACCACATCTGGAAACATCTAAGGGATAAAAATAAATTTTTGCCATGTGCATGCTACAGCTTGCGCACGGGACCTTAGCAATCCTCCGGAATGTCAGCGTTGTCGACGAAGCCGGCGGCGTTAACACCGAGACCGCGGCTGGCGAAGGCGGTCCAGAGGAGGCATTTGTTCGCGCCGCTGTACCTGTTGATATCGGCCTGTATCCAAGCATCACGAGCCTGAGTACTGGCGGAAGTACGAATTAGATAAATGAGCGGGTGGGGGATGAGACTGGATGAACATACATCGTGGGGTTGCAGGGCTGCAGAGGAAGTGCGTCGATGAACAGGTGAAGGTAGACGACATTGCCCTCAGGCTGATCAGGGTCGGTGAAGGCGGTGTCGGAGAACCCGTGCTCCCCGACAAGCGCAGCGTAGACGTTGTGCAGCAGGTTGGCCCACACCTCCCCGGCGTCTGCAACGAGATGTTGTCAGGCTGAAGCGATGCGAGGTCAGAGAACCTCCGACACACCGTGGACCTCGTCGAGAGTGCCGATGCTTGCGTATGTCAGGGGATTGGTCGTCTTGGACGTCGAGTAGGGGTACTTGCGGAGGCCGGCGGGGTCGTTGAGGACATACGACGCGATTGTGTAGTCAACGATGGCGGCGCTCGTGTACTCGGTCCACCTGCAGCATATTCAGCAGCCCTTGACAAGAATGGTGGTGAGATAGAAAATAACATACTCAGCCATGGCATCGGACCATCCCTCGCCCAGGCTGCCGGACTCCAAGGTCTGCAGGCAACCGGCAGTGCCGCCACCGGTCATGCGGTTGGTGATGCCGTGTGTGTACTCATGAACCGCGACATCATTCTCCAGGGAACCATCACGGAAGGGCTATTTGGGATAAGAACGGCAGAATCCACAATAACGACCAGCGTACGGTGGTGTAGTTCCACAAGAACAGGAACATAGATCCCTGCTGACCGCTGAGACACAAGGAAAACTCAGCAACCAAGATTCGTGGGTGGTAGATCCAAACTACATACTCGGGGGGAGTCCCGAAGCCGGCATTGTTGAACCCAATCGAAGACTGGACGTGACAACGAACCGAGTCGTTTCCCAAGCCGCCGAGGCCAAAGTTGTCTTGTTGGAAGTTGAAAGCCGCCTCAGTGAAGCCGTAGCTACAGCGAATAACTAGAGAATTAGGACGGGCGAAATACAATGAAAGGCACGGACCGGTAGGCGATATCATGCATGGTGTTGGCGATGTAGAAGTTGTTGACGATGCCTGCGCCGATGTTAACAGTTGCATTCGGGGCCAAGGTGGGATCCTGGACGTAATCAAAAACGCGGCCGTCGGCAGTCTGCGAGGCTTGGCCTGATAGGGTGCTTGTATCATAAAAACTGAACAGGTTGTTGCCGCTGAAGATAAGGATGAAGCACCGTCAGCGTAAGGGGAAAGAATTGGACGTACGACGTGGTGGTTGAGTCCTCCCCGTGCCAGCCTTTGGGGGAAGCGATGGGGTCGTGGGGATTAACGCGCTCCTCGAATCCCTCGAGGAGGGTCTTCTTCGTTATGGGAAGCACCAGGTACTGCCAGAATTTCATTCCCTGGGAAGGAAGAAGAAATCGAGATGCAACGTACGGAAGATTCCGATAAGAAGTCCACCACGGAAAGCAGCTCTCCGCTGTGTGCGTCGACGAACGCCTCGTACCAAGTGCCAAATTCTTGGTTGTTCACTTGGAAGGAGTAGACGAGTGCGGCGGAGCCGTCCTCTTTGGCTAAATACTTCAGCTTGGAGGGGGGCATTCCCTTGTGGGAGCCTGCAAGTTGCTTCTCGGCAGTCGCGCGCGCGTCCTCGAACGAAATGGAGGGGCTGGAGTCGGCAATGGTCTCTATATGACGCGGAGGTCAAATAACGTCGTTCTTCTGGCCAATAACATAGTCCTTGGCCACAATGAAACTTACTCGGAGTGACGAAGGATGAGCCGAACGCGACTACCTTGTCGTCTTGGTTGAAGGCAACGTTCGCAACGGCGTTAGCAAACGGTATCCCTTTCTGGCAGGAGCTGTGAGACTAATAATAGATGCGGAGAAGGAATATACATGGGTTTGGGCGGTATAAGTATAGCTAGCGGTAGCGCCAGTATACCCGCTTGTGAAGGCGATATCCCCAGTCTTGACGTTCAGCTTATCTTGGATGAATGCAAGAGAGGATTCCCGGAGGCTTGCACCAGCGCGCTTGCGCAGAGGGTGGTCAATCCCGGGACCGAAAGTCTGGGATAATCATAAAATCAGTTCAAGTTCGCCAGAAGACGCCAGATGAAATATATAGGTACCTCGAAAGTGCTGAGAGGGTGATACGACTCGAGCTCCAGGCCGCTGGGGAGCGTGCGCTTCCTGTGTGTGGGATGCTTTGCTGACGTAGATCTGGATTCTGGTCCGAGAGATGGAGCGGCAAGAACACTGGACGCGCAGACCACCGCAAAAAGAACAGTCGCAAAGAATTTGTTGAAGGCGGGCATGGTGAAGAAAAGAAGGGATTGAGGCCGAGATCTGGGGAACGATCACCGTTGATGGCAAAGGCGGCGTTATAATGGCGAGGTCAGCGAGGTCAGCGAGGTCAGCGAGATCAGGCGAGATCCGACTCGAACCTGCTGGCATTACACCACCGATTGCGATCCCATGTTGATTGGTCAAAAAAAAGCGGATGCCAAATGAAGCCCAATTTCAGAGAATTTTGAGGCCAATTTGGGGTGGGATATGTGTAGCACTGGAAACCTCTGGAAACCCAGGACTAACACAGAATCAGCCTTGATTCACGGAGTCTGTTTTGTCGTGGGAACGGTAACGTATCGGTACGGGAATCAACCAGGGTTGTCATGGGATTGGCAAAAAATCTCCAACCTGGGATCGACCTTGGACGCGACATTATCTCAATGTGGGGATTGGACTTAGAGATTTTTTTCTCCGATTCAGTTATTTAGTTATAGCACATTAAGTCACTTCAGTTTGGATGGGGTACCGTGTGGCAGTGTCGGAAATTCACACGGGCTGCAGAAAGGTGAGCTGGGTTCAAGGGCGAAGGATGTTGAAGTTAGGTGCTGACATGACTTCAGAAAGGCTTATAATCCAAATAGGATAGTTCAACCTACCGCAACATACTGAACAACGCGTCGTTCAGCGACGCGCGTAGGATCACGTGCTTCAGAAGCGCGACCCTAACATAGCGCGAGTAAGACTAGACTAAGTATTAATAGCCTTTAATAAAGCGGGTAAGGCCGACAAGCGGCACAGCCCTCTACTTGGCCCATATTAAATATTTTTCTTATTGGGGGAGCTTGCGACACATCTATCAGTGTGAGACCGAAAAGTGTAGTGGCTGTGCAGTGACCGGTGTTGGCGTCTGTTTGTTTGATGGGTCACTGTGGGAAAGCTGTCAGTCATCATATCCGGTTTAAGCTTGGAAAGACTGTATTGGGGGTATCATAGACCTAGTATTATTCCGCTCTCCAGCTCAGCTCTCATTATGAGAAAATCACCCCCTGCAAAAAAAAGTAAATTCTAATTCAATTAAACCAAATCTCCTCCCACATCGTTTAAATCTGCTCCCGCAACGATGCGGGAGCAGCATAGCCACCCCAAAAAAAACCTTTCAAAAATTTCAAACCCCTGCAAAAAAAGAAAATTCCAATTCAATCAAATCAAATCTGCTCCCGCAACGATGCGGGAGCAGCATAGGGGCCAATCCCCACGCTACACCGCAACGCGCCACGCGCCCGGACTCAATCCCGCCCCTAAACACTACCGTACTACCGCGTCTCCGCCCCCGCCCCCGCCGCGCCGCCCGCCTCCCGCCGCCGTATCACGTCAGCGCGCACTGCCTAACCCGAACCTATGCACGCCGGCTTCTGCCGCTGCGCCTTCCCCACATATCGCTCACTACGCAACCCCATTCTGCCTGCGCACTGCGGCACTATACTGTGCACCGCACGGTACGGAAACTGCCGAACACAAAATACCTACAACTAACTTGTGACTAACACGCCGCCAACTCCACACCCGTTCAGACACTACACGCCACACTCTGCGCACGCTGCGCACACTCCAACCGTCCTATAACCATCTCCACTACAGCTTCAATGCATCAGGGTTAGTGCATCACTGCGTCCAGCCGGCATCACGTCCGCCTCCATGTATGCAGCTGTTTGTCGTCTTTTGTCGCGACACCACCACCATCGAGGCCGCCACCGACCAGCCTCTCGACGGGCCCCCTTCCGACCGCCCCAGATGCATTCTAGGGTCCTTCCTACCCCCTCTCATAGCGCCGCTTTTACTCTCGGCAACAACTGCGCCCGCTGCGCACTTTTTCGCCACCCGCCCTTTCCGCTGGATCTCTGGGCTACCCGATGGCTCCACCCCTCCACCAAACCGTACACGCCCCCGGCCGATACTGTAAAACACCCTACAACTTCAAATTTTGACCCACCAGTCCTCGCCGTTCCGCCAATCGCGCGCCACTCGACCGCAGCCGTCGTGAGCCTCGCGACGGCGCGTTTCGCGGTCTCTTATCGTCGTGGTGGATCGAACCTCATGGGAGACATATATTCAACGGAAGGGAGTGATTTCTGGGGGTTACGAGGCCCAAAGTGCGTTATATCCGCATTTTCTTTCGCATTTGGGCATTTTTCGGGTTAATTTGCTTGCCCACGCCCCAGTTCGTCTTCGTTTCGCTCGATTCTGGCGCTAATCAGTCACCCTGCTCTCACCCGACATCCCTTGGCCTATGGCGCACCTCTTGCGGCACCTCTTGCAGCGCTCCAAACTGCTCGCTGTGGCGCCTTTTCGCCGATGATGTCCCCCACCGTCACGCGTCGTTCTTACACCCCAACAGACTCCATATTCGAATTCCTCGACCTCGAAAACGGTGGTCCACTAACGCATGCGAGTCATCGGCCCCCTCGGTACGTCTTAAAAAAATTATTTCTCAAATTTTGCGCTAATAGCCGCTTATATGCGCCCGTAGATCTCACCGCTATCCTTGGACGCCTTCTCGCAAGAGAATACTGCCGTACCACGACGTTCAGGTGCGCCGAAATACCGTTCAATTTTTTTTCCTTTCGTTCGTAGCATTTCCCAGGGAAAACCCTGGTATTTTGGATGTGCATTGTTCTGGCGCTTTTACAGCGGCGCTGGCAGCCTAGGGACGTCTCCTACATCACACCCCCATCCCTCGCGTCCTCGCAGACCCGCACTCGCTGCGGGTCCATGCCGTTCTTTCCATCGCCTTTCCGCCAACAAGCCAGCATCGCAGCGCCGGACACCAATCGGAGTCATGGCACCGTGCTGGCTTGAAGGATTCTGGACAGGCTCTACGGCACGCGCGCCGTGTACGCCCCCCTCGGTCTGTGTAATAATTTTATTTCTCTATTTTTTGCGCCAATATCTGCCATGACTGTAGATCTCACCGCGGTCATTATACGAGTTATCGCGATAGAATAGCGTCATACCATAACGTTCAGGTACGCCGCCATATATTTCGCATCTTTTTTACTTTCGTTTTTATCATCTCCCAGGGAAAACCCTGGCAGTTTGGGCGCCCTCGGAATTTGTTGTAACTCCTATCCGCCATCGAGGAGCACTATGTATCGTCTCCTACCACTCTACTCCTTCCCTCACGGTGCGTACGTCTCGTTTTTATTTCTTCTCGTTATCGATTTCTTTTCCCCGAGTTTTCTTTTTTATTGTTTGTTTGCGCGGTATATCATTCGTTTCACGCGTGCCCCTGAAACATATACACCTATTTTCCCGCTGACTTGCTGGCTGGACACGCGCAGGCGAGGTTTTCGTCCGTCGCGCTCGGTGTTCTGGCTAATTCCCCACCACTCACATACATCTCCCTCTTTCCTTTCTGCGCCGTGCAGTACCTGTTCGTAAATACATTTCTTCCTCCCCGCCGTCTTTTTCGGCCCTTTACCAGCGCAACTGATATAACTCAATTTAGATTTTGACCTGTACGTGCAACACCGCGGCGAGGGATAGAACCCTTACTGACTCCGAGGCGCACCCCGCGTCTTTTTGCTGTTCTAGAAGTATGTATCGCTCAGACTCGTCACATACAACTCGACATCCTCAACTGTTTTTCTTTTTCCTTCTCCCCGAATCAATTGTACTGGTGAGTAATCATTATTGTATCATGCAACCGCTTGTCTGACTGAACAGGTTTGGAGGGCTGTGCAACTTTACTTGGCATTTCGTACGCTTGTCTTTGGCCTTTTTTTTCGTATCCAATCAATGTATTGTTTCATATGTACTCGTGAGCGAGAACCACAAGACCGTCACAGAATAGTGTGTATCGCCCTCTGATTAATTGTCAATCCTTGAAAACCAACTACACAGTCCACGCTCTCGACCACGGCGCAATGGACAGCGTCAAGCTTTGGCGTAGAGGTAGCGCCTCAACTACTCCCGCACCGAGGGTACGTGAAGAGAAGTCCAGCAATGTGCGTCACTCGCTCGACCTCAGCTCCCACGACTTCTCCACCTTCTTCGACGCCGACTTCTGTCCTCATCGCTATTTTTTGCAGTCGATCATCTCCATTATGCGCGCAAAAGCCCAATAGCCGCTCATTCAAACGCCCAAGTTATTCCTATCGTACGCTGAGGCGAACTTGGCTCGAACGGGGAGGGAGCGGTACTCCCCAGCTTTTCTATACCATCATCCAGATGAACCACGGCCGATGGAGTACCGGTGAGTTATTTTCAATACACAAAGCTCGTGGGGAGAACACATACCACTGATTTTCTTTCCTGACCCGGGCCGACTCGATTCGGAGGTGAAACCGCAAAGATTGGAGCGAGGAATGTTTCGTCGACGTTCTGATTTGGACATCTCGTACTGCTATTTTTATTGCCCAACAGAATTCGCGTCGCAATGATGCGAATACTCCGGAGAGGCAGGTGGCAAAGTATGTACTGCGTTTAATTCATCAAGTGGCCACTGTTGAATTGATTTGGCGGGCTCAATCACGCCGTTCGGACTTGAGTACTACGTCAGTGGCAATTATTACGGATGGAAGAGCGGTGTGAGTAAAAGTGGGGGAACTGCGCTGCAAAATAGGATGAAAGGAAGGTTCAATTGGAGCATCGGTTCAGGGCCATTTTCCGCCGTTAACTAGCCCTACTCCTTATAAAGGTGTCTGGCAGTTCAGATAGCCTTCAGACCAAAAATTGTGTCCTTCAGCGGCATTGGGGACGCATTCATTCAAAACCAATACAATACCGTCCATCACGCTGGCCCGCCATAAAAGTCTAGTGCTGAGGGTTCAAATGCAGTATAATGAAAAGTATACACAGATGTACTTAATACGGCCCCCCACCCGCTATTCTCGTCACCGCTCTCGGTGTTATCGAATCACCCAGCTTAGACCATCTTGGGATCACTCAAACTCTCTTGGAATTCCTCTCTTGTCGCCTGAACTTGAAATTCCATTGTCGTGAGAACTCCTCTCTGGTCCGTGGTCCCTCCAAGAGTGTTCTTATCCACATCGTCGGTGCTCACTCCCAATCCGACGCGGACTATAATTAGCGTCGGCACGATTCCCTGCGTTTGTAAGCGATGAGCATGTAGTATAATAAGTAGTATGGTATTCAATGCGTACCACTATATGATAGCACGCAGCAATGCATATTAAGACCGAAACCGTCGGCCTCGTGGGCGATAGGTAAATCCCGACAGAGATGAGGAAGGTGGCCGGATATATCAGCCCGCTTTCGAGCCTGGAGGACGAAAATTTACATCAAGGGAAGTCATTCCTTGCAAAACACTCACAGAATAGCCGTCAAATCCATATATTTCTTTCGCGAGTTTTTCCCCAGAAACCTGGCAATTCGGCGAGAAAGGTACCAAATTCGTCCAGCTGAATCGAAGAGGTACATTATTAGCACACGTGGTTCGTTGTCACATTATTTAAATTCTCACCCGCTAATGATGCAGCGAGAACATTTGTGAAGAATATCGTGGCCATGCACGCTGCCGTGGCCACGCGCTCAGATGTCCCGGAGAGTGGGATTATACCAAGTACGCCCCCGACTGACATGGCCATAAGTTAGCGGCGGTCTTCCATACCACTGGAGGACACGCACCGAGCGTGCAAGCATAAGCGAAAGCAGGGAAAGCCACTGGTCGCCAATTGTTGCCCCATATCACGTAGCATCGATATATCTGTTGAAATAACTCGTTACTCGGGCAAGTGAAGATGCGGACACAACTTACAATGATGCCGTCTGCAATGGCACTTCGGAGGTCAATGTCTCTGTTTTTTGAGAAATCTACGTGGACTCACTTTGCTAGAGAATACCTAATTTTGATGAGCAGGCCCAGTCGACGGACGATGGCGGGATCTTCAGGGCCGTACAACACTGGCAGGGGGTTGCTCAGGGAGAACACTTCATATATCCCTGTCTGCGCGCGATCTGTGACGAAGGCCCATGTATAGGCGAGCGCGATGTGGATGGTCGAGAGGAGGAAAAGGAGGATCATGCAGCCCAGATGAAATTTGTAATGGACTTTTCGACGTGAGCATAGCACTTGAACAGACTGGAAGAAGAGGGCCGAATAAATCCCTGCGGGAATTCAACAACGTCGTTAAAACCCAATGAGAATGAGGACTAACCATATGTCAAAGTATCTATCTGAAAACCTTATCAGGAAATAATTGAAAGACAGCAAGACGGAACGCATACCACCAACGGAAAATATGTGATGAAATGGCTAGGTGACTGCAATGTATTTCAACGCATGACAAGTGAGGATGAAGTACGGTCCGTACCATGCTCTTGCGGGATCAGAGGGTAACGCAGCACAATTCAGCGCCGTCTTATCCTTTTTAAGTGCTATTTTGAGCGGCACCTCCGAAGTTGCACCAAGCCAACTGTCATAGGGAAGCCACAATCAACCATACGCTCAAAAATCTTGATTACTCCAGAATCCGGGGATGATTCCCCGTGATCGTTCGTCGATGATTGCCCAGGACCGGATTCTTGACGGCATTCAAGACAGATTGCGGGGGTGAGGTGGACACTCGGCACCCGGTAGGTAGGTAGGCAGGATTACACGGCCGGTCCCGGATTTTGGAAAATAGTAAGGTTCAAGAATCTAACAGCCTGTATTTGTGCCGGCCGCCCATGATACCATGGGTGGCTACTTAGTTGTTCTTGGCCGTCGGCTCAGTCGTAGGTTCAAGAATAGGGACAGCTTCGAAGACTGCCCTGGGCCCCTGGATTCTTCTTGACAGTGTGACAGACAGCGTGGGTGAGGCGGACTTGTATTTTCAGAACCCGATGTCTTCTTTTGATCAACGGTATCATATAAATACGACGGCGTTAGCACTAACGAGTTGAACTATGAGCGTAGATCTAGACTTTTAATCCCACTGTGCTTCCAAAGTAAATAGCCACAGGATAGGGAGACGAGAAGTAGGCGCGGGCGGACAAGACAGATTTTTTGCTGTGTGGATAGCGAATACACGCCGAGCGATCAGCAATGAAGAGGTGGGAGGGTAGACGGAAGCTGCGCCGGGGTATTCGCGAGGAATTGTCTGAATGAGGGCGCAGGGAATTGGCAGAAGCACGATATGGAGGTTTGAGTCCGTCAAGCAAGCTGCCGGGGAGGGGCGCCGGAAACCCATGTATAGACGCCAATGGAGGAGCAGAACTGCCGGATACATCAGTAGAAGAAGGATATTGAATACTAGGTCGCCAGTGACTCAAATGGGATCGAATTGCTGATTCAACTGGAGCGCGAGAAGCAGAAACAGCGGTTTGAGAGGCTTTCTGCGACGATTAGGGCAGAGTCACAAGCGGGGCCATGGGGAGAATGGAAAAGAAAGAAACCGCGAGACGGTGCTGGAGAGAATGACGGAGTGTGTATTGGGAAACGGGAACGAACCACAGGATTTGATGCCCAGGCCAAGTAGACTTCATCGGAGAGTTTGACGGAGGCACTACAGAAAAAAATAGTCGCCAGATATCAACTGCGCGGGCTGAGGAAAACACGCAAAAGTCGGACCCTGGGCCAGGCAAGATAATGAGA
Organism: Mycena rebaudengoi; assembly: GCA_029282285.1. Lineage (NCBI taxonomy): Eukaryota > Fungi > Basidiomycota > Agaricomycetes > Agaricales > Mycenaceae > Mycena > Mycena rebaudengoi. Next base: position 124,680 of record JARJCX010000200.1, on the reverse strand, counting down.
ATGGATGGGTTGCTTCGAACCGAGGGATTATGCGCGCTGCTCACGGAGTTGCCAGCGCACGCCCAGCGTTCACTGAGTCGGTGGGTGGCAGTTCGAAAAGAAGCGTAGGATCGGAGGGCTCGCCGACAAAGGATATCCACACGGCCGCAGATGGTGCGCAGCTGCTTGACTCACCGTCTTCCGTGCATCTGTACGAACGCCGAACACATGGAAGTCAGCCTGGTGGAGACGGTGGGTGAGTAGCGTGCGCGCGGATGGGGAATGCCTGTGGCGTTGGGTTAGGCGTTGCAGCACGACGCGCAGTGAAGCGGCGGGCGGCGCACGAATTACACACAGAATCGTCACAGATAGTCCGGTCGATAATGGCTGAATCGTGAGGTTGGCGTCGTGGGCAGGCGCCAGCGCAGAAATCGCGCTCTGTGCATGATGAGGGGCGACTAGGAGACGGAGAACCCGAGCACCGACCTCATGGTCACATCGTGCGCAGGCTGCATGACTGCAAAGCTGCACCAGGGGCTAGAGTCAGAGATTTCGAATGCAAGACATACGTCCTGACGTACCAGCGACAAATCGGCCACCAGCAACAAACGATATGGCCACTAACTAAAATTTTCGCCCTTCTCCCACAAGCGCGCCCGGGACGTCTATGGCGTGAGAGGCGTCAGCAGTGGATCGACTAGGGACTTCCGCGGAGGTGGAATCTATCTACAAGCTGAGTAGCATATGACCAGCGGCGAAACCGCTTTACGCACCTGTAATTCGTATTCAAAGTCCTCCTCCTAAACGCGACATTTTCTGCGGGACGACAGGTTCACGATCTAGCACGTAGTCAGGCATTTAATTGGCTTGGGCAATGAATGGAGCAGAGAGATTGGGAGGACGTGCCGGAACACCAGGCAACGGCGCACATGGCCGATACGCGAGAAAGGCTGGAGGGAATGGGGAGAGTGGTTCTGCGAGGGGTCGAGGGGTCGACGAGTTCTTCGGAATGAGAGAAGCGGACATACTGAGAGCCAATAGACGAGGATTAGACACAGGACCGGCGCCAGCTTAGGATGAAGAGGAGATCGAGAAGTGAGGGTGGGCGACGAGAATCCACCCTAAACCGTAACCAGGAGAGAGTCCCCAGTCTCGGCGCATGCAGTTTGTGAGCGCCTAGAAAATTCCGAGGCGTCAGTTTACACATTGGCGCACCGCGTGGATGGTAGCAAAGAGAGACGGGTCGCACATGTTTACCCAAGCTTGGCATCTGATCGCCGCTTCGGCTCTTGAACTATTCGGCGAATATTCGGTCAACATTTTTTTTTTCTTCTGGTAACTGGTGCCAGTAGCCTGGTCGGCCGGCCTGTTGGAGTTACGAGTTGCATGTGCGCTGCATTTGTGGCGCACTTTACTACCAGGTCCCCGCCGTTCATTCTTTCCTTCATTTCTGCTTTCCTGTGGCTGCCCGTTATTGTATCCGAGAGGATAAATTGGTACATTAATTACTCTAGAATAGTATTTGAGTACCGTAGACGACAAAATATTCCCCGCACGTTTGCAACGGGTTCACTGATAATATTGGATTGCTCTCTTGATTCCAACACGGCCGTCGGTGTTTACACGAGTCTGCAGAATACCATGGGATGGAAGAATACAAGACAACGGGGGATAAAGGACGTTGATGTTGTTTCACGTTTTGAAGCCGGGTTCACCCGAGATCCCTTGCATTTATCTTGCCTGTCGATATTTTGTCATCGCTCGAATCGTATCCCCCTGAGCCTTCCAAAATAGATGCGAATGGAGCAAGAATAGAGAGCAGGTTTACTTGTGGCGACAACTACACACAATAATAGTTAGGTCTCGGATCTACTTCCTCAATGGGACCATCGCGATAATCTAACGGCTTCCTCCTCCTTTTGGAAACTTCTCGTACAACTGGAATTCCGAGGCCAGGACACCCAGGGTTATCTCAGCTATCTTATAATCCAAATGATGGCACTGTTGCTAAGATCCGTCTTCGGCACATGCACTGCGTGTCCACTGCCCTAGTCAATCAGAATCCAGAAAATAAACAGTAAGGGTATTACGTCTCACAAGGTCACGTATCAAAAAATATCTTCCCCGCTCGCCTGCGGCTGTAGTATACATACCTGCTCCGTAACTTGGGCTCACCATCCCACGGGCTGCAATGTGTGCTTCTGAATCGGCAACTGGGTGAAGCCACTGAAACCTTGCGGGTCCATGTGATGGGCATTTCACGCTGCAGTGTACTCGCATCCCATCAGGCAAATCATACGGCGGGACTTCAATATCCGTGGCGTCGAGCAGATGTGTGCTTTTGGCTATAAAGGTATAGTCAAAGGAGCCTTCCAAGCTTGAATGTTTTAGGGGTTAATCACGATTCTTAGTACAATATATTCTGAGCAGTGTATATGGCTTGAGATGAACCTGGGCCCAGGTTCTCGGATAAGATAGATAGGGAGAAGAGAATGAAAGAAAGAAAAAAAGAAAAGGAGACTCACGAGAACGGCGGGCTGTCTTCCTAATGTGCGGGGCGGCGACACACACGGGCCGGTGTGGGAAAATCCTGGGCAGCTGCAGGGTCGGACGTGCAGTGGTAGGGGTGCGACGAGCCCACACTGAGTGCGGGCATGGGGTGTAGACGGTCTGTGGCGGGGCGGGTGCGGACAAGGGCGCAATTAGCGCGGGCGTGGGGTATGCGGCACGCGAGAACGCGGCAATTCCTAAACTTGACCTACAGATTTCGTCTGAAGGGTTTGGTATAAAATAAAACTGAATAGAAAACTCACGTACTAAAATGGAGAAAAGCGGGGGCGGTGTCGACGCGTCCTGGCCGCGAGAGCCGGAATGTGTTCTGCGCTGCGTGGTGGGCACCCTAGACATGATCTACACATTTTACTTGAAGGGTTTGGTATAAAACTTACATGAGAAACTCGCATTCCAAAAATGTAAGTGTCCGTCACAAACGCGACCGTGGGCAAATGTTGTGGCCTGTACGGTGGGTCGTGTCGCCAGCGCTTGCAGCTGACGGTAGGGGGTTGCCCGGTGTGCGTGGTCCCGCACGGCGTGCTCAGCGGAGCAGCGCGCTGGGATAACACTGCAAAAAACGGTGCCCTCAGAGTCTTGGCTTGCAGACTTTGAGCATCTGAGTAGATAATTATAAGAAAGAAATCAAGCTAAAGCGAAAGACATGCGAACCTGATGATATGAGGCGATGAGGCGAATCGGGTCGTTGTGCAAGTGCAAAGGGTCCTCCTGGACGGAGGTGCACAGCTTGCTGTTGGTGTTGTTTGACATCACGATGTTTGGTCGTGATTGACGGCTCCTTCAGCCTTCTCCCTCCCGTACTCAGTGAGTGCAAGTGCCAAAGGTTCCACAAAAAGTATAAAGCGTGTCATTTTAGTATTTGGTATCATGAAAGACTCTGTGAATTTTCTCCGGCCAGTAGGGCTTTGTTAACGCGTAGAACTAGAAAATTTAGTGAGTAAGTTAATTTTGGCGCAAGTAAGTCGCGTAAGAACTTACTGTCCAGAAATTTACGATATTTACTGTAAAGATCGTAAATCGGCCTCACGTGGGCGGTCTAGAGCTTTCCATACGCGGTAGATACGCGGTAAATCATCAAACGGCATTACGCATGCGATTGCTTGGCACTTACCGCAACTTACGCGTCGTCCTGCCTCCAGAGTGCTCTAATGGACGCGTCCCAAGGCGCAGAAAGTAATTATAGCCTATTGGTTGGCCCGACACACGGCAGTTCTGTTTTGTGTTTCCTCAACTGTTGATAACGACATTTTTTGGCACAAATGATGTAGCTATGTTGTAGGCACGCGTATCGACATGAACAAAGGATTTCAGTAATTATGAGGGTATGAAATTACTGTGAGTGGGCTAAGAAATAATCTATGCACTATTTCATGTTTCCTGGAAGGAGATTCCATCAGATGCATGATCAGAGAATACTTTCCTCTATCGTGTCTTACTGGTTCCGGATGCACAACTCACGCGTTTTTTGGAAGCAAAAACTCTTTGGTTATCCATTGAAGAAATTGAGGCATGTTTATTGGACTTCCCGTTAGAATTCTCAATACGCAAATGTTTAAACGTTTACGCAGATGTACAAAATTAGAACATGCAGATAACAATACTGCTAATGAATCCTGGTTCCACTCTGCGCATATGCATTCTATTCCATAATTTCAAAGGGTTTTCAGCTAACTGGCTGCAACCCAGGCGCCAAATGCTTGCACGGTACATTTTGACATGGCCACCATTTTGCGAGGCAGCCATCAATTGTCAATTGTGGCTGCCTCTGGGAGGATTCCGAACAAAGCAAGGTCAGGAAAAGGATATGATCCATATAAAGTACAGAGATTACACAGATGCAAGTTGACACAATATCCTTTCTACTTTCTATGACCGGGAGATTAGTTTTGCATTCAATATTCAAGACTGAATACAAGTCAAATTTATTTTTTTGTGCTGCACGGTATACTTCTATAAATATTCAGGCTCTCAGATTCACTTCAGTCTTGGTAGGAGAAACACTTCCGCAAATCTTTAGCATCCCCAAGCCGGCTATAATTGGAAAATGTGAAATATGTGCACCAACATATATCGGGTTGAATGTGGGCAATAAAAATGCATATGAGTCATTGGAGTGATTATCATTGTTGTTAACAAATATCTGGGGCTCCTACATGCCGATAGGGACGTGTTTCATGTGCAGAATAAATTTATTATGAAGATAAAAGGCTGTTCTGTATAAAATCATCTTCAGTTGGGGGGAGGAAAATCATTCAACTGGTTCTACATGCTTTTCCGTGTGCCTACAGTCGCGAAAGCCCGATCCAGTGGCTAAATATTCACTTCCGCTTTCAAATTCTCTTCCAAACAAGACAGGGTGTTATTACTGCTAAAAGAAGTTGAATTCATACCCAAGTGTGAGTAAGGGCGCACATAAGGACATTTAAATTATATATATAGGTGGTTTGGATTTTTCCCGGGCCTGTGGCACCTCCGTTTTCATTGACGGCACTTTGCCGACGCGTCGACGCGTTGTGAGCACGTGATCACGTGGGCAAACCGATCTGAGCCGACTCAGCTTCACCGCCACCGTTTACCGTGACGGTGACCATCAATTTAGGGTTCGCGTAAATATCCAGATATAAAGAGATTTACTTCGGGCATCTCGGAGATCTGCGGATCAGCCCAATCAAACACATTTATTACAGGCTATTGTGGATGAAAAATTGTATTCAGTGAGCAGTTCTTCATGGATCCGGGAGGTTAGGGGGTCGATAGAAAGGCAGAATGGGGGTGAACACCCTCATATAATTTCCATTAAGATAGCCCTGTTATAAAATATGTATTGGCCTCATTAACAATGAACATGCGTACTTTCAGCATGTCGGGAGTATTTTATTTGCAGAGGGTGTGGCTTTCGGAGTTGAGTCCTGAAATTTTGATACATTAGGCCCATCGATATTCTGATGGGGTTAAAAAGTTAAAATTCGAGGGGACGCAAACATTTCTTGTGGGACAATTTCGATAACAGCCAGATTCAAAGCGTGGAGCTTGGGCTGAAATTCACGCTGTCTACCAACTTAGTGGTCTCAGATGTTACATTGAAGTCCGTTCAAAAATTCACGCAAGATCTCTCCTCCTTCTTTCTACATTCGGACTTGGCTGTCCGAGTTTTGCCGTTCAACGAATGGATTTTGCACCGGCCATGATACCACTGCTTATATAGATTTCTCGAAGCAGCAGATTAAATTATTTCCTTCCTCTCAATGAGATGATAAATATCTGCACTTGAAAGCTTGCCATCCTCATTTTTCTTGGGCCAGAAAAAACGCCCTGAAATCCCATTCGTCAAGTCAAATGCCAACAGCGTGACGTCCATTCTCAGTGAGTCCTGCTGTTCGTTTTCGGGGTATCTTCTAACCCGCAATAACACGGACAGAAATGGCAACATATGTTTCTGCCTTATAATAATAAAGGGTAGTCAAACAGTCATGTGCGTGCATCTGGAGGCACTCACATGACTGATGTCGCCACACGCGAGAAGCCAAATCTGGAACAACAGTGTGTCGCGATCAATGCAGCGAGTCTGGCAAAATTACGACAATGTGAAATAAATTACTACGCTGCCAGGGAACAGGGTTATGATGTGGATGTTCAAGAATGGAGCGCAGATTGTATGTCCATCAAGGCCAGTAGTGAAGTGGCTGTATCGTCTGGAAAAAATATTCTGGTAACCGGATATAAAGGTCTACTACGCAACATGGTCTGTACATGACATTCTTGCTGCCCCAGGAAATTCCCTGGAAGTTCGTAGGCTTCCTCAGGGATTCGCAGATGAAGACAATTGGCCAAAGATGCCGTGCAGATTACGTTTGGATTTTATGATTGTGGAATGAGGGAAGAAGTGGCTGAGGTGGGCGACAGACAGCACCGCAGACGAAACACGGATAGGAGAGGGGACCTTTGTATGTGAGTACTTATTTTTGAGGTACACGCGTGATGGGAGGAGAGGAGAATAATGTACAAAGAGCGGGATTGCAAGAAGATGTGAACGCCACGGAATAATGTGAAGAGGAAGCTGGGTAGTGTATGTTCATCCGTCGCGAGATCCCCACAATTGTGGGCGGCGTAGCACTGAATTCAGGTGTTGAAAATATGAGGCCGGTGGATGGCGAAATGAAGGGATGTAAAATATAAGTGAGGAAAGGAAGCGAACGTAACGCACAGGGGCCGAGGTGGTACTTGAGTGGACGGTAAACGATGGCGGTAGGAGGGTGCGGTTGACGCTGGACTGCGACGCTTCGTTGGCACGCGATCGGTGGAACGGGGATTGCCAGTGGGCCAAAATTTCGACGTGAAGAGTACTTGGGGGAGTCGTCTGAGGGTGTTGCCGGGTGGGTATGGGGTATCGCCAAACCAAGGACGCAGAAGAGGAGAACGGCGGGGGAGACAAAAATGCGTGCAGAGAGCGCAGTTTTAAGCGTAGAGGGTAGAATGAAGGGGCACAATGGACTCAGGAGAGTGTAGAGTATAGTGGGGGCGGCCCGCAGGACAACATCGAGCGAAGGTGGATTATACGAGACCAAAACGCGGACAGAGATGGGAGTTTGATGCCACAATGAGACGGGCTTCAGTGCCGCGGGTGAGGGTGAATCGGAGGGGAAGGCGAGGGAGATGAGTGTGTGAGCAAGTTGCAGAGTGTCGATGGGAAGCAGCAGGATAGGCGGAGACGTCGTCGGTGACGGTGGAAGCCAAAAGACAAGGCACAATATAAGTACACGACGCACCTGGAACCCGCCCTGCATGCAGAAACTGCTCTATCTTCTCCTCTGCACTCGTCCCTGAATCCCCAAACAATAACGACGGCGATCGATGGGCGGGAAAACATGCAATAGACCAGATTAGCTCAGAAAAAGGCAGAAAAAAATAAGGGGACGTACCGAGGCCGCCGGGACCTCGCGTGAATGGGTCAACCAGGATTTTCGAGGTCGCGGAATGCGGATATGGCGTCGGCGAAGCGATCGGGACGTGCCGGCGTGGCGGTACGCGCAACGACGCAGAGATGCGGACATGCGAGCCTGTTTGAGGCCAGTAAACGCGTGGTCACAAGTCTTGGGATGGAGAGGCGATGTAGGGCGCTTCACCAGAACTAGAATTGGGACAAACGAAGATGAATTCGCGCGGGGCCAAGGCGATTAGTCGAAAAAAGGGTGAAAATCGAAATACGAGGGCATATAACGTGCCTATACCCCTCGGAACGCCCAAAAACCTCTCTCTTCTCTGCTTTACACTTCTGCCGCGAGCTTCAGACGAAACCGACTTGGAACGGAAGGTGTTGGGACGACAGGGTGGGCGTTCCACGGTGACGCTCAGTTGGTGCGCTATTGGCGAGACGGACAAGGTGGCTGGCGCGGATTTTCGGAGTATAATACGTAGAATGGACCAGTCCGAGGGCGCAGGTGGGTTGGTAGAGGATTTGGGCCAGCTAGCAGAGCAAAAGAAGACCAAAAGCGTCAGGGGGACTGAAAATGGCGCCGCGGCCGCAGTTCTGAGCGTACCGCAGTGTATAAAGGAGCAGAGTGGAGGGTGAATGCTGTTTAGTACGATGGTGGTTGTCAGAGGTCGACTACGACAGAATCTGGGGCTGATGGAATGATATGGCGCGCACGGATCGACTTTGATCTACATAGAGAGGGCGGCTGGAGCAGATATTTGAGCCAGGGGTAGTGCGAGAACGAAATAAGAAGCTGGAGTGATGGTATTGGACGCTGAGGAACCCTGCAGGCGGGCAACGCCTCGCTGGTAGCTAAGAAGGCGCAAGTAAACAAACGCACATAGACGTGCCGACGGAATGCCGGAGCGTGATGTGGTTCATGTGGTGGCGAGTGGCGTAGTATTACGGTTAGATGTTGGTAGGTAGGTAGGTAGGTAGGTAGCATTGGAATACGAGTTGCATGTGCGCGCACTGCTGCATTTGTGGCGCACTTTGTTACCAGGTCACTGGCATTCATTCGTTGATGCCCGTTACTGTACCCAGAGACGAATTTTGTACCTTTAATTACTCTAGAATACTCTTTAAGTACTGTGGACAACGAAGATTCCCTGCGCGTTTGCAACGGGTTCACTGCTAGTATTGGATTAATATTGGATTGCCCTCCTGATTCCAACACTAGGGTTAGCTGCATGCGTAATTGAGGGCGCGGCGGGAGGCGTGACGACCTGGCATTTGTCCCAGGGGATTCCGTGGAAGGAGTCCACTTGACGCGTTCAAGGCAGCGCCGCACCGCAGTTCTTGATGGATTTGGGAGGCTAGGGGGTAGGTATAAATGGGGTGAAAAGCGTCATGTAATTCATATTGAGGTAGCCAGAATATATAAAAAGTAATACGATAATTTACGATGAACGTGTATACTTTCGGCGTGTTTTATTTGCAGGGGGTTTGGCTTTCGGAATTTGGAGCTGAAATTTGGAACCCGTGTGAGAATAGATCTTATGATGGGCGTAACGGATGTAAACCCGAGGGGACGGACTGGGTAAAGGTGTGGGGACAAGTAACGGGCGGGAGGGAGCGGGTTGGGAGTGGGAGTGTGGAATGGAGCGGCAGCGTGGTGGTTGGCGGGCGGTTAGGGGCGGGCCGGTGACGCGTGAGGCGGGGCGGGGGGTGCTGCGGGCGGGAGGCGGGAGGCGCAGCGGGAGGCGCAGCGGGAGCAGGGTGGCGCGGCGGGAGGCGGGTGGCGCGGCGGGAGGCGGGTGGCACGGACAGGGCGAGGGCGGCGGCGGAGACGCGGTAGTACGGGCCGTGAAGTAGTGTTTGGGGCGGGATTGAGTCCGGGCGCGTGGGTCCGCATGGTGCGTTGCGGTGTAGCGTGGGGATTGGGGCTTAGTAGTGGGGGAGTGTGATGGCGCAGGAAGAAGGATCGTTGACGGATCAAGGTCAGCCCCAGCTTATTGTGACGCTGAGCTGATGCTGAGTTGGTGAGTCAAGTCAGCGTCAGGGACGCAGTAGTTGTAAGTTTGTAGTTGGCAGAATAAGGTTGTGTTGAATTTGAAACATTAGAACAAGAACTTGAGCTGACCTGGTGTGTGAAATTGATAAGATAACACAGCCAGGAGTACTTCGGGCATCTCGGCAGTCAGCGAACTTAGTTCGGGCAGCTCAACACACAGGGAACTTACTTCGGGCATCTCGGAAATCTGCCGATCAGCCCAATCAAACACATTTATTGCAGGCTATTGTGGATGAAAAATTGTATTCAGTAAGCAGTTCTTCATGGATCCGGGAGGTTAGGGGGTCGATAGAAAGGCAGAATGGGGGTGAACACCCTCATATAATTTCCATTAAGATAGCCCTGTTATAAAATATGTATTGGCCTCATTAACAATGAACATGCGTACTTTTAGCATGTCGGGAGTATTTTATTTGCAGAGGGTGTGGCTTTCGGAGTTGAGTCCTAAAATTTTGATACATTAGGCCCATCGATATTCTGATGGGGTCAAAAAGTTAAAATTCGAGGGGACGCAGCGGGAACATGGTGCATTAGTCTTGGGAAGTGGGCCGGTTTTGGGTCCTGGATCAAGTCAGCAGCCATTTTGTGCCGTATTTTTGAGGTACTGGCTTGGAACAAATACACACCATGGGAAAAACTTTGGGTGAGAGAAATGTGCATTGGAAGGTGGGCAACCCACCCTACCAATATGTCAAGTTATAAATCTGATGTTCTACCCTAGTCAACACATGTGTGCAACGAAGGCTTTTTTTTTTTGTGGAATAATGCTAGACTCGTCTATGATGTTCTGGACAGCCTCCTCCAAGTGCCCCAGGTCATCGATGGCAATGATCTCCTGGACCGAGGTGGCTGCATTCGAGTCCCATTGAGCACGTAGAAACCCACCCAGTCGCTCGCTCCATGTTGCCTGCTTCAGCGCATACGCCTTTGCTCCCGCCGCTGAAGCCGCGTCCCAGTCGCTGCGGCGTGAAGTCTGATCTCGCCACCACCGTGTCTGCCACTCGAGATAGCGCAAGACTCTGCGCATCTCTTCCCGTAACAACATTACCTCTTCCTCCCAACGTTCTTTTCGAGCCTGTGCACGAGCCCATTCAACGCGAATCGCTAAGATATGTCAGGTTTGTTGTCAGGCAGAAGAATGATGACTTACAATCATGCAGATGGAGGTCCGCGCCGTCTTGATCGAAGGCACCTGGGGCCGTCCAAATCCAAGACATCACACGCCGCGATGTCCCAGGCATATTGCGTGTTGCTCGTCCTGCCCGTGTACTGATTGTGGCGAGCTTCTTCTGAGCTTTCAAATCAGAGTCGTCTATGTCGCCATCCAGTCGGAGGTCATCCTGCTTGAGCTCCCGCAGGTGTGAGTAGCCCTTCTCGACTCCCAGCGCCACCAGCGCATCACGGCCCTTCGTATATCTGGCTGCGAGTCGCTGCACACCCTCGCCGACACGTGCGATTAGTTGAGCCGCTTTCGTCGTCTGATGCTGCCCGGTCATGTTGGCGTTTCGATAAGCGATCAGCCAACGCTTGGCGTGAAGGCGTGAGCGAATCTCGCTCAGGCAGTTCAGGCATTGCGACACCCGCAGCCGGCTCTCCATCTCGAAGAGCCCAGGCAAGCACCCCCATAACTGGTCCTCGGTCCCAATGCCCCGCATCTCGTTGGGCATGAATAACTTGATCTGCTCGGGCTGTGGTGGAGGCGCATCCGGGTCGCGTGATGCTTCCATGGAGCTGATGGCGGCTGAAGCGCCTGGGATATACACCTCCTGCAAGGTGCGGAAGCGCGAAATTTTTGCGAGGACGGTACGGCGCCACTCCTCCACCTTGCTTTCACGATCGGCTGTAAGCAGAACAGTACCCTTGAGCTCTGCGATGATTCGTCGTCTGTATTTGTATATTATTAGCCATAGATGGCAATCTTGCATGGCAACGCACTGTGTGTCCTCAATTTGGATCCCAGCCGCGAGGAACGCAGTCGCGCTGCGACCGGCCAAGTCTGCCCTGCCATCTAACATCTGCTGCTTCTCATCACGCTGTAGCTGCAAGCGGACTTCAGCCTCAGTGGGGCAGTCTGGAAGAGCGGGTGTCTGAGCAGATGTAAAAGGCCATTATTAACGCTCACCTTTACGCTGTAGAACATATGGGTTGGGCTTTGTGTTATCTTTCAACCAGTCACGTATCATCTTCTTCCAATCTTTGAGAAGCTCCTTGTGGACTCCGTCATTAACAGCCTGGAAAGCTTGGACCTGCTTCTGCCGCTCTGCAAGGGCAACAACCAACTTGCGCTTCAGTGTATGACCTAAAGGGGAATGCAAGTCGTAGATGCGAGTTATTGAAGACGCTGTATACTTACCTTGTGTCAAATTCTTGAGGAAGTTATGGTTGTCGATCCTATCGTCAAGGCCATCGGCCCGGTTACCGAGCCCCATCTCCTTTGTAGCGAACGCTGCCGGATTAAGAACATACCAAGTGCGCTCAATTCCCTCGCCGTCAGTCTTTCCCACACCTGGTTTGAAGTTGAGACTATTGTCTTCCCGGCAGTCGTGAGAGCCTGCGTGCCAAACAGGCAGGCCGAACTGAACTTGAACCTTGCTCAGATCAACGTGCATCTGTGGGGGTAATCGGGCCATGCGCTCTGCCACATTCACCTTCCATTGGCACGCAATGTCATAGGAGATGGTGAGAAAGAGCATCGTGAGACCCATTATCGCCGAAAACGTGATCCAGTCCATGTTGCAATATCTGTTGCATATCTGAGTCAGCGATCTCTTCCTCGGACAGACGTACACACCGTTCTCCCTTTTGGAGATCGCCTAGCCCATTTGGTCGCATGCATTCGTGTCGGGCGCAGACACAGCCTCCGACGCCAGAAACACGGAGCCCGGTGGTCATTCGTGTATCCTTTTGCAGAAGAGCAGCAAATGCAATGCAGGTACTGATCTGAGCCACAGTCATCAAAATCTCGTCAATTGTAGACAGAACCAGACTCACATCTGTCTCCTTGACGTAGCGCCGGACATGTTCCTGGTACCCCTTGGGCTCAACCCAGTATCCCCATCCAGGGCCTAGCGGTGGGTCTTCGAGCTCATTTGCACGGATTCTGTTTTTGAGTCGGAAGTTGGCGTCGATGGCAATGAGAAGCATGTACAGAAACCTTCGATAACAACATCAATATTCCCCAATACATCAAGTCATCAATAAAGACACGCACTGGTATTTTGGATCGACAGTCCGCCAGTCGGGGGGCAGATTTTTGCCGTCTTGCGGGCAGGCCCAGCAGTTGACAGCACATTGACCCAGGCGGGTCGCATCCACACCAGCCGGATCATGCCCGCAACCTGCACGTTTCAGGCGCATGAGAAATGCCCACTGCCGAGTCATGCGCTGAAGTGGGCGATTACGGTCCTGGGGTGAAAATATCAGGCCAGTGCAGGATGGTTAGAAACAGATGTATACTCACCGGGACCGTACCCAGCCCACTGAATGCGGTGGTGTTTGTCATCCTCTCTATTGCGGTGACAAAATCTCGAACATTCATATTGCCGACAACGTTGTAGAGTCGGAACACCTCAAGGGTACGGAACGTAGCGCAGGTTGCAGGGTCTGTCGTAGTTGCTGGATACCACATGTTTCGCAAGAGTTGCTCTACGTTGTTGGCCTCGCCCGAGTGCCCACAGTTACAGTATCGAAGGCGGATGGTATGTATGAATGGAGCCTCGATCACTACCATCTTCTGCACTGTAGGGTCGGGCAACGGGCATGGGAAGCCACCGTGACCGAGTTGGTAGATAAGGTCAAGGTGCTCCAGCGTTTCTGGTACCCAGAAGTTGCCATTCCATTCCTGTCTTTTTCATCAGAATGCTATAGAAAAGAAGAGGGAAAAGCGGAAGGAAATACCTCGATGGAATGCAGAGGCAAGCGCTGGTGATGCAACAGACAACAGCTTTTGCACTGCAGATACTGGCCGCAGTCAGAGCACCGGAACAATCTTGCAGATGTACAATCATCCGAACGAAACTCAGCGTCACAGTGAGCGCAACGTGGGCTACAAATATTATTGCCGAGACCCTCATGGCGTAAAAGCTCGTCAAGAAAGAGGCCCTTCAAAGGTCTCCACTGGAACATTGGATTCTATTAATTGTACAAGGCAATCAGCTCGACGTTTTTTTTTTTTTTCATGACCAACAAATTTACTGACAGAGCTCGCATATTCCTTGCGCTTACTACCGGTTTCTGCTTCCGTCTGTGGTGGGGCCTCCGCATCCAGATCGATGTTTGTGGAGTAGAAGTCACCTTCTGGGACCGGCACCCAGGAGGCAAAGTGGTCTCGGAGATCGGTGGGTTCCACCCGCTGTTTCTTGTAGGTGATATTGGTGAGTCCATCCGTCCTGTTGAGACCGTCGGCATCAACACCGATGTAGACACCCCGGTTAGCAACAAAAGTCTTGCCAGGCTGCTGGCGACCTTCATCGATCTCTGGGTTGCGCGACGGGCGCCCCCGGCGGCGCTGAGTTGAGGTCATGTCACAAGAATTTCAGTTGTTGATAGTTGTTGTCAGAGGCCGGTAAGACAAGAATGAAACAGGGATAACGCAGAGCGCTGCAGACCATGGTATTGTAAACGAATGAGTACAAATGCGGTTATAATATGATAGCCGGCCCGGTGACTCAAACTATTGACCGCCCAAGTCCAGTATCGTATCCCAACTAATCAGCAGTGGGGAAGATGAGCCCCGACCAATTGTACGTGACACGGCTCTCATCCGCAGCAATTTCAGGGTAGGAGGTCCGAAGCCATTCTTCAAGATCATAATTGCGCGACGGAGCGCTGTGCATGACCGCATTGCAGTCGGGGCACTTCCAACTGGTCTGAAGCCAAACCCGAATGCAAACAAAGCAATGGGTGTGCCCGCATTGAGTTCTGGTAGTCGATAGTCAGTATTGAACTAATACGAATAAATGCAAGTGATGTACGAGACCGGATGAGTTTTGACGCAGTGACAAATGCTGCACTTATGATGGGGTTCCTTGGCAGTAAGGGTAGGCGGTTTGGGGCCAGAAAGCAGAAGTTTGGACTGCGCTACCCCACGGGTAGTCGACCTCCGCCATCCACCATGGCTTCCGAAAGGACCGGGACGCGGACGCAAGTTAAGGCTGGATCGAAGGGCGTGATCAGTGACGAGAATTGTAGCACGACCGGCACTGGAACGCAGAGTAACAAGAGGGTCCGGTTCAATAAGTGTATCTCGCATTCGTGCAGAACCGCTGGCAGAACTGGCAGCAGGTTCAGCTCGGGGAGGTGTGTTTGAAGTCGACCCTTCAAGCTCTTGAATCCTGGTGCAGACTGCACGCAGATCGCAGGGCTTGAACTTTTTTTTGGGCCGAGCTGAAATACGATTAGAATTTGTATGTTGACAGAAGTATACACTGACGCGAAGCTTCTTCAACATCGATTGGAGCTTTTCGGGAGCCTCGACATGGTGCTGCTGGTGATTCTAGTGAGAACAGAGGCACGACAAGATTTTCATACACCGACTTGGGGAGTCTGAGACAAGCCACGGGTTCTCTTGCGAACCCGCGGGAAACTGACTTGTGGGAGTGAGAGGCGATGCCGCTTCAGGAGAAGGCGGCACTAGAGTCAACGCAGTCAGCGTAATTCGAGGGAGAGAATGATACAGAGACGGACCCAGAGCCTGAGACACATCTTCGGACATGCTGAGTAGGGGGTGACTTGTTTTCGAACCAGAGGGTATATATTTACGGCGTTGGATAGCATGGGATCCAATACTCTATTGCTACGATGAAAGAATGTTATGATTTGTGTTACTAATTTTCGGGGGACCGAATTGAGAAAATTCCGATCTCAGATCTGAAGATCTACTCACAAGATCTGAAAAAAAAAGCGAGATTCCCTTCGCTTGCGCAGGTCTCCATTTGGCTTTTCTGTGTGAACGACATCGTAAGCTACCTTTGATCGGACTGTATCAGCCTTGAATTTTCTTCCAATATATTCAGTGGCAAAATCCTTCGCGAACACAAACTACTCACCCACCAATGGGCTTCAACAAAAAATATCCCGCTTCTCCCCCACGCCGCAATACTCGCAGGAGTTCTCACGACAAACTGTTCTTCACCCGAGAGGCTGCCGGTCTTCGATTTCGCAGCAAATATCCCTACAAATTTTCGCGACTGCTTGAGCGTCAGAATATCATCACCTCATTTTTGGAGAATGAGGATGTCGTTTACCGTGGTGATGTCTGTGCAGCTGTCTTCTATACTCCCTCAAATTGACAATTCGGCGCAGGTTCAAGCCTCTCCTGGATATTCGCCGCTAGGGGTGCCCGAGGAGGCCGCGATCATCGCCAACATGGAGGACGATGATGGTACCTCGGTCAGCGGCTCATCTGGGGCCACTTCAGAGGACAATGAGCATGCTAGCAGCCCATTCGTCTTATCCCCAGGCCCAACCGTCACCGATTGGGCTCGCTCACCCCAGCACCTGATCACGTACTCCAGGAGACACCGGGGCCGTCGTGTGGAGGTAAATGGGAGGTTTGCAGGCGAGGAACAGGTAGGAGGAGAGAGTGTAAGCGCACCTTTGGCTGGTTCAGGTCGGTCGAGTCGCTGGGAGTCACAGGCAACGGCGGTGCAAGGCGCAAGTGTGCCAGTGCGTTCTTCCCGCCGGTTGTTGCTTCGAGAGACACAGCCATCGCGTGAAAATCTTGCCTGGCAAATGCGCCTGCGCCATGGGCTAATTATCCATAGCCCAAGGAGGCGAGTGTCAGCTTCCACTTGCTATCTATGGCTTACCTTCTTTGCTCTAGAGGCCCAGCTCCCATGGTCGATGCCAGGCAGATCATCATGGGTGTACTGTCAACTGGGCCCGTACGGTCCGCCGATTGGTGGGCGGGTGTATGCCATCGGGCCAGCACAAGGCTGATTGGTGTCTCCGACCTTGGTGGTTTCCTCGATGACAGCAGTCTGCGGTTTGGGATTGAATATCGACAGGTTGCTAAAAAGGGTTTGGTATGGAAAATCTTATGGGCACGAAGTCATGATACTGGCCTTCAGATCAGGTGCCTGTCAAAGTTGGCAGGATGCGGGATATTGAGAAGGTCGTGGGTCGCATCCGCGATGACCCAGATCTCCAGGCCATCTCCGCCTACCAGAATCGTGAGTAATGTTGATTCGGAAGAAGGTTACTACCACTAATATGCGCTACAGATCTCTACAACCAATTCTTTCCACAGGGATATGCGATGCTCGCACACTTCATGGCTGAGCTAGAGGGAAGAAAAATAGCGGCTCCTGAATTTAGCGGCTCTGTATTTTCGACAACCGAAGTCCACTTACCAAAGCCCACAGACCCAGAGAAGCGTTGGGAAGTGCGATTTGATACTCTCGAGGTTATTACTGTCCTCGGGCGATATGATCACAAGCACCGCGGGCATATGATTTTGTGGGATGACGATAGCATCTTCCCATTGGTGCCAGGCACTACCATCCTCATCCCTACCGGGACCAAAAGGGTCTCGTTTCTCCCTGTCGCCGGCAATGAGAAGCAATTTCTCTTCCGACAGTATTTTCACTCGTCGGTCCTTCGTTGGGTTGAGAAGGGCGGATATTCGGATAGCAGTGCTGATCGGGAAGCGGCTACATCAGAAGAGGCGGCGGCAGGGCTTGCTGCCTGGGAAGCAGGACGCTCGCGGCGTGCCCAGACAAGCCAAAAGTTGTTTAGCAAGCTCAGTGACGCGTACACTCTCTAAATTTAATACCATTTGTTGGTCTGCCAATATGGAGTGGGGAAGTACTTACGATTTGAATGTGGATTCACAGTCTGGCTGTGTTGACGCAGATTGGCCTGGGAAGCTGTCACTGACTTCGTCGGGTGTGCTGGTCGACCGCTTTCGTGATTGGCGAAGGTGATGCTCACCAGTTGGCTGGAAGAAGCCGTGGTGGATATCTCCGAATTCGGAAACCGGTGCGCTCTCCGAACCCGATCGGGCCAATGCGGCCGATAGGCAGGTTTTCGCTCTTGCTCTCGCACCTCAACGAGTATGCCAGAAGCAGGGGGGGGGGGGGGGGGGGGGGGGGGGAGCCACACCCCCAAGGTACGTGTTCAAATGACGCAGTTAACGTCTGGGTAATTCATTGTAATTCATTTTAGACCCTTTACAGTACAGTAATATATTCTTGGTTGTTTCCGAAATTTCTCTGTTGGATTTTTGAGCAACAAGACAAGGAGCTCGTCTTTGATTCTGCTACACAAACAACACAGATATAGTAGAGTACAAAGAATGGACAGACAATTGAAGGGTCAAAGCGTTTTATACACGCCAGCCCAAAATGTTAAGTATTCTAGGTTCGTGTACGGCTGGAGACAAACGCCTTGTTCACGTGACCCAATTATCCAGACGACAAGTGCAGCAATGAAAAAAGAAAGAAGGAAAGAAGGAAACACACATGAGATGAAATTTTTTGATGAATAGAGAGGAGGATGTCAAGGGCTTGTATGGTGCAGGAACAGCATTTCCAGCTGTTGGAGCGCACAGCAGCCACACCGCGGGGAACATAGAGCTACCTACCCCACCAATGTAGCATGACGTATGGATTCCAGTGATCCTGCCCTGTAACTCCTTTGGAGGCAGGGTGGCATACACTAGAGCGAGATGGTGGTGGTAGGAAACGAAGTGCTTTGGCGTGTGGGTCCATGTAATAATGATGGTATCAAAATTCTCACGACTCCGTGACGTGAGTACGGAGGCAACGGTGCGCTGACCGTGACAGGGTCCAATTGACGGGGGCTCCGACAAATGTTCAAGCACGCAAATTCAAAGCAAGAAGAACAAGTACATCTAAGAGCAATGAGTACAGAGAGGAAACATAGACAATGTCTGCGTTTAGTGCTCCAGGGCCCCCTGTCCGTTACCCTCCCTCCGCCTACGCTCGCGCCGTTCAGCGTATTCCCTGTAAGCTTCTTCGCCGTACCGCTGGATATAAATTTTGCGGCGGCGTTCGGATTCCCGCCGGAGAACGGCTTGATGATGCCTGAGCCGTTTTGGGTATCAACAGCAGGGAACTTGTACATAAGAAAACCATTTACCTCTGCCTATACCTGGCTCGATAGACACGTGAGCGCTCGGCTGCTCGTTCTTGCTCTTCAACCGGACAAAGCTTGAGCTCAGCACGCTTGCTAGAAGGGGAGAAGTGGCTGTTGGAGTCCGAGATTAAAAGAGTAAGTCGAAACCAACGCACCGGGCCATACGAAGTCGAGCCCTCTCATTACGCTCCAAATGACGTTGTAACCTACGCACAGAGCAGATCAGGCCAGAGGTCGGAGACATATAAACCAACAGACGAGGCCAGCAGCATTTCGTGATCAACAGGTGCGAGGCTGGGAGACAACAGCGGCAGTGATGGGGACATGGTTTGGCGGTAGTGATGAGCGAAGCAGCGAGTAGATAAACAAATACAAACCATTGATGAGGGCTGACGTTTGACGGGCGCTTGCCGGGAGGCCGAGTGAGATTTACATCTATTTATGACCCGCCGTTGACTCTCGGACTCAAACAAAAGGTAAATAAGTCAAGGTACTGATTAGAAAAATATAGAAACAAACATCGGCTATTGATGGCTTCCTGTTTTCGGGCCAGATGGGAACGCGGCAGCAGAGGCCACAAGGGGGGCACCGCTTGGGCACTGCTTGATCGCCAAATGGGGAAGGAAAAGAGTGTATTGGCCACCGCGTTAGCCGCGGACGGCTACAGACGTGGATTTACGGTCCAATTTTCCTGGCTAGGACCGGGACATGAGAAACATGCCTACTGACACAGGTGGGACTTTTTCAGGGCCGTTCTGGCGAAGCGTGAAGTCACTCCTGGTCTCGCCAAACTGGCTTTCAATGTTCTCAAGATATATGATGCAACCCCCATGCTTCAGGTCCGCCCGCCGGCAGCAACTCCTTGAAGTTATCTTCTTGGTCAACATATTCCTCCCCGGTTGTAGCTTTCTATCTCGGTTCAAAACCCATGGAGCTGGCCTTCATAATTATCTTCTCGATCTTGCTCTTTAGCTCCCCTTCACCTAAATGGGATTTTGTTGTCGGTTGTGGACCTTCTTCGGAAGTTGAACACAACGATTTGTGGTTGTCGCATGCACCTGCAAAGGGAAAGACATGCGACAGCATTCTTGTGAACTGGTGGATGCCGGGGATTTTTACCTGGGAGGAGAGAACTCCTCCCGCACACTCGCACTTTGTGCTTGTGGTCAGGTCCCATGATGTTCTAACTGGATGTCCTGCCAGAGATGTGGTCAGCCAGTTCACAGATTGCCAGCGTCTTGTATGATTGACCCCCTGGAATGGTGTTGTGCTCGGTTGGCATCATGTAATGTAGATATCTGTAAGGATAACCACCCGTACAGTACTACATGTTTGTCTTCCGTAAACTCGTTGTTCAGCCTGTGGACCACGCGAGTATAATATATCCCCCCCCCCCCCCCCCCCCCCCTGAACCAATATTCGAACACGAAGGGGGTGCGTGATGCGTGATGTTCGAATTGAATGAAAAAAGACAGTAGTGACGGTAGAATACAATGGAAACCACCTGAAGAGAGTGAAGATTGCTCAAGGAGTCAAGTTTGGGCAGTAATAGAGCCAGAGGGAAAAAAAGAGAGGCTTGTCGAGGTAGGTCTACAGACGTCGGCCAACATAGACCAACATAGACCCACCTATACCAGGGTGTGACTATGTCACATAGCCCGCCAAAGACCCGGCTCACCCCGATTGGGGCTATGTGGCCTAGACCGGGTCGGTCTAACCGGATAGCCAGACCTAGGCAGACTGGGTTTATTCAGGGCCGGAACGCAGTGAGCATCATAACATTACTCAAACATTACTTCCTGTTGGAGGAAGGTGGGTCGCACTTTGGATACAAGTGGGTTTTCTCAAAACCATTCCAAAGTCGTGTTTTTTTTTCGTGCTTTCGGGGCATATGAGATGGTATATCGCCCATATCCGTGGTCCGATGGACTCGTCCAGGCGGGGCGGAGCGGATCGGCGCAGATCGCGTGCGGCGGACCGCAGCGGTGGAGAACCTCAAGGGAAGAACGCCAGCCAAAAGGGATGACATAAGCCTAGACGAGGACAAACATGACTACCTACGCCACACCACGCCCGCATCGCTACACGGGGGCGGCATCCGCCGCCACCACACCGATTTCCTTGCGGCGAACGCCACTGGACAGGAAACCGCTAAACTGCCCAAATTTGGAATTTGGACATTATCTGACTTCAGCCGGGGTCAGTCATTCTCAAACCTCAGTTTTTTCTCGGCGGTGTCGGTAACTTGTTTGTTGCCTTGGAGCAATGGTTCAAGCTTTCCCCGATCAGCAAGTACGTTACCCTCTAAGCCAAGGGCATGTTATATTGTTGCCTCAGACGTTACCCGTCCTTTCATGGCTCAAGTTTTTGAGACAGGTTATCAATATTGCAGTACAAATATCAGACTGAGTGGATTTCCGATAAGGAATCATCAAGTCTTCCCTACATGAGGCGGGACGTGGAAATGCTCCTGCAAAACAATATAGCTAAGCACCATCATCAAGATTCGAGCCCTGGGATCAAGGCCGCCGTGAGGCGGGAATGTCGGCGACTCCAGGTATTCCTCTAGCTGATCTTTAATGCCAGACCAGCCGATGAACCCGAGATGTTCAACCTTCTCCTGAGTGATGCGGGCTTTGAGATGCTTTTGAAGAGGTAAAAGCGTATTCGGGACGGCGGGTGGACCGGATGGAGGCGGATTAAAATGGACCTTCTTGCGATAATAGACCTCCTCAGTGATGAACGGCTTGGCTGCCTCACGCAGGATCCATTTTTCGACAAGCGTCCATTCACTTGACTCATTTTCGTGAACCGGCATGATTTTCAAAGACCTGCAGCAAAATTGATCAAACATGCCCTCAACAGACTGGAGCCAATGTTGGTCACGCACGGAGGCAGATTTTGCACATATTCAACAAGGTGATGATCCAAGAATGGTGGACGACTTTCAAGGGAATTTGCCATGTCCGCGCGATCTCCCGCCGTGCTGAGGATCATCCTACCGAGAAGAGTCTTGGTGATGACATACTTTTTTGCAGTGAGAAACATCCAGGATCAGAGTTCAGAGACATACCAGGGAGACATTCAAACTATGCCATTTCCCCATCACAGAATTATGACGGACGATCGGCTCAATGCCTTCCTCGGCGCACCGCACGACGTCGGATCCACCGGTGTGCTCGAGTACTTCGGACAGGAAAGTATCAGCATTCTTGGCGAGCAGGCTCATGGGTGCGAGATGTGAGGTAGTCCTTAGGAGGGGACGCGGGGCGTTGAACTTGGGAGCAGCCTTTTCACCGACCGATGCAAAGAGAGGTCCAGCGCCCACCGCGTACTTGGCTGATAGGGCAACACGTTCGGCTTCGGACGGCAGCGGTATGCCCAAAGCTTCGCCAGCAGGGTCTGCATCGCGGAGGTAGTCGAGCGCGAAAAACGCGTAGCCGCCAAATATTTCATCCGACCCTTCGCCAGAAAGAACTACCTGTCGAAGCGATGCTCAGCTCCTCATTAATGGAAGGGTATTAAAAGAGAATACCTTGTACCCCGCCTCATGGACAGCCTTGGATAAAAGCATCTTCCCTGCAGCGTGGAAAGTTACATTGGGCTGCTCAGAGTGCCAAATGCTCTGTTCAAGAACGTCGACTAGGGCGGCTTCGGTAGCGCTGACCATGTGGATTTCGGCCCCAATGTGGGCAGCCGCGCGAGCTGCGAGTGGCGATTCGTCCGTGGTGGGATCGTCTATTGAAATCAAATTAATACCTAGAACATACTATTTCCAGGACCTGGTCGTGAGCTCACCGACATATGCCAACGTGAACGTTGTCAACTTCGCTGCCGGATCCTGTTCTCTGAGCAGCTGCGTAGCAATTCCCGCGACAGCAGAGCTGTCGATCCCACCGCTGAGATACACGGCCAGCGGCACATCTGACCGAAGTCGCAGCCGGACGGACTCCACGAGGAGGTTCCGCACCGTCGAAATCATGTCATCCATCGTTGCACCCGGCACAACGGTCGGAGCCGGGAAGCTGATATCCCAGTATGAACGCGTCTCAATCTGTCCGGTTGCCCGACAGATGGCCAAGTATCCGGGAGGCAGCTGGATTCATTCGTATCATATCAATCAGGGCAGGAAAATAAATCCCTACCTTCTGAACGCCTTTGAAAACCGTGCGCTCGCCGCCGAAATCACCGCTATGCACGATACTGTCGATATCCCACTCCGCCTGCCAGCCCAGCCCCATGAATGCTTTCATCTCGCTGGCGAACATGATGCAACCTTTGAACGTGGTGTAGTAGAGCGGTTTAATGCCGAATCTGTCCCGCGCGGCGAACAGGAGTCGACGCTTGAGATCGTACAGGACAAACGCAAATTCGCCACGCAGATTAAGCAGCAGATTGAACCCATCTCGCTTGTATCTGTTGCACCGTTCCACGTCAACTCACGTTGGTTCTAAATGTAATTTAAGTTTTTGCTTACAATTGAACCACCAACTCAGAGTCAGATTGGGTCTTGAACGAATATCCCTGGCTGTGTAACTCCACGCGGAGACGGTCATTGTCGTAAATCTCGCCAGTTACAACACAGTGCACGAGTTCATCCTCGTCGGAGAGGGGCTGCTGGCCTGTCGGAACGTCGATTATCGAGAGCCTGGCATGACCCAACCCTGGAAGGAGACATATAAGAGTCTGTGTGGTAAATAGAAACAATTAATTTTCTGCGAACTGACCAACACGAGCATCCGGTGACACATAGACACCATTGGAGTCGGGTCCGCGGTGCTTGATGAGCTCGAGGGAAGCATTGAGCTTGTTCCTCAGGTCGTGAGCAGACGGAGGATCGACCGAGTCTGAATAAAATGCAGATATGAGACCACACATCGGATTGGTGAAGGGCTGATGCTGGGGACGAAATTCCTCTCACCTTTTTATGGGTTATCTGATACAACGATCACACCTCCTGATATCGTTATCATATCAGATAAGATTGTTATCAGCCTGCCGAGCATACGTGTCCTGTTGAACATCTTGAGCCGAAACGATCCTGAGAGTAAAGGAAGCCCGGCCTGGCAACGCGCATGGGCGCAAGACTCAAGAGATAAGATTGCTGACTCGATCCGGCCAGTGGGTTATCTGATACAACGATCACACCTCCTGATATCGTTATCATATCAGATAAGATTGTTATCCGCCCGGCGAGCGTACGTGTTCTGTTGAACATCCTGAGCCGAAACGATCCTGAGAGTAAAATGTCGTCTACCAGGATGCGATTGGGCCCGGAATAATGGGACTCACGAGGTCCAGAACCTGCAAATGGTCGAAAGGGAAAAAAGGAAACCAAATTCGCGTCATGGAGTGACAGCGGTTACAAGGATGTCGAGGCGAACAGTTAAAGCGGAGCAGAGCAATTGACTTGAGGCCCGACAGAACACCGTCCTTACAAATTTCCATCACGTTTACATTTGCCGAAAGCTAATGCACAATACAATGAATCGTAATGAGTACGACATCCAACACAGCAATGTAGCAGGCCAAAAAAAATGACCTCAAAGTAGCGGGATGTTGGTCAAGAAAAAAAAGTAGCGGGATTCGAACTCAAGTAAAAATAGCGCCGCGGGTTCCAAAAAGAGTAGCGGGATTACGACTTTCGCGACACTCTGCTTTTTTCATCATTTTGAACGTTCATAGTAGCGGGGAATGGGTCCAAAACGCGAATAATAGCAGGAAATTTGCATAAAGTTGAAAAGAAAGTGGCGGAAGATTAAAGGTGCAAATTTACTGCCATACGCCTGCGGCTAGAACATAACTGACGCAGGACCAGAAGCAAAAAATGCAGCGCGCAATAGGCCCTGAAAGCACAGGAAAGCGTGGACGCGCAGAGACTTGAAGCACCAACCAACGCGTACCGCGCGCGACCACACACGACAACGTGCACGCGCACAGCCCAGCCAAAAATCCACTTCAAACCATAAAGAAACGAAATATGCAGGTCCATAAGCCCCGGATTCTCTCTTACCATGTCCGAGAGGCGGTATTTGTTGCCTGTGGTCATCCCACTGCTGGACACGCCGCGCCAGTCTGTGTGTTTAGGGCGGTTTTTAGCAAGCGAACGATTAAGGTGGACTTTGGTAAACAAGGAGGAGTGGATGATAGATGGCAAGCCGTGTCATCGGAGTTTGGGCCGTGTACAGAATCCGTACAACCCACACGGAATACGCATGACATACGGACCTCCGCACGTCGCTCCCAACCAAGCCAACACGTCCCAAAAAAAGCCCCGAGAAGCGAGTCCCAAAGAAATTTCGCCAACAAACCCGGGAAACGCACAGGAAGAAGAACTGTAGCAGAAAAGGAGAGTACCAAAGAAATCGCAAAAAAAAAAACGCGTATATATTTACCTTGTCCTCCCACGGCCATTGTCCGCATATATATATGCGTAGTTCCTGCTCCGCCATGAGCGTTCGCAGCAGTACATACTGCAATAAAATAAAAATGAATAAATAGTAGGATTCCGAGACAATTAGTGGGGGTCGGGGAACAAAGGACGATCGGCGAGAAGGAAGGAGAGCGGGAAGAAACGGATGGTGGATGGATGAAAATAGACGGAAAGAGGAGGGAAGGAAGGAAGGAAGGAAGATTATGGATGGAAGGACAAGTTGGAAAGCACAAGGGAGGATGGAAGAATGGAGGGAGGGTGATTCGTAGAACGGGAGGAAGAATGGATAGATGCGTCGAGGACGAGGCGGTTACCATGTCGACAAGGAGAATGGATGGATGACTCGGTAAAACGATGCGGGATGCGAGGGACGGACGGATGGGATGTTTCGGCAAATGGGAAGGGATGGAAGATGTAGAAGAATGGATGGGGGGAAAAAATAATAATAGAACGGTCAGCGGCACAAACAAACAACATGTGTGTGCTTCAAACGAGACGAAAAAAATCAAATTAAATTAAAAAGAGCACGAATCAACGAGCCACGCAGGAAGGCGTGTTTCGCACACAGGTTCGCAAGAAAAAGCACGCAGGAAGGCGTGTAAAAACCTCGATAAAAGATAGGCCACACGCGGAACGCCGCCCGCTCAAGAAACCCCAAAAACCAAATCCACACCCCCCAAAACGAACTTGGCAAAAGAAAAAAAGAAGCGCGCTCACCTCCGTCGTGAACAGCACGTCCGCAGAGCACAGCAACTGCTGCCCATAGGGTACAAGTCCGTCGTGGAACCGGGCTTGGCGGAGGCGATGAGGACTGCAAAGATAATAACAACAGAGGTTCAGTGTGCGGTTGCGGGGAGGGAGAATGGGTGGAAATGAAGGAATGAGCGCAAAGAGGGGGGGAAGAGGTAGGGAGGGACCACCAAGCGAGTGCCTGCGTAGCGGCTAAAGAACAGATTCTTTGTGAAAACGGACATATACCCCTCCAAAAAGAGGACGAACGCAGAGAAGGCAGGAAAAGTGGGTGCAAAGAAGGCAAAGAATGAACGAGCGAATAAATAAGACAATGACGCACATCCACTGTCCGTATTACCATTCTCCGCGAACCCCGCGCCCCGCCGGGCACAAATGCGCCCCCGCTCTGGTGCTCAAAAGTGTCGGAGGTGGGGCGCGGGGCGTGCTCGAACGGTGTGCTATCCTTCAAATTCAAGGCACCATCTGATTGTGTTTGCCGCAGGCACGAGGAAGAGCACCGGGGCGCGATAGTTGAAAGCGACGCGCAGCTCGTCGCGGCCATTGGGGAGGGAGAGCGCGGGCAGGACGCCTGAGGAGAACTAGAGCGGGGGGTTAGCCTGGGGAGCAAGAGTACGGGGTGGAATGGAAGTACAATAGGAGGATACGACGAAAGTGAAAAGAGATATAATGACGCAACAGAATGTGAAGTGAAATAATGAGAATGAAGAAGGGAAAGGGGACGTACCTGTCCCAGCGTGGCTGCCCATTGGCCGTACACCACGCCCACGTCGCCGGGAATGTGCACGCCGCCGCCCTTGTCGATCTCCTCCACTGCGATCTCTGCTGAGTCCGCTTGCAGCTGTACACACTGTCAGCTCAACGCCCACTCACCCAAAAAGAAAGAAAGACAACATGCACCCTTTCCGCTGCCCTCTCCACCATCCTGTGAAAACACCGCGGGTCGCGCGACACCAGCTGATAGAACGGCGCCAAGTCGCGCAGGACCTACGCGTAGTCGTCCACCAAGCACGTCTTCTCGATTGTGTATACAAACCACTTCTCGTAGTTGAGCGGCGCGGCGAGCCCGGTGCGCAGGGGGTAACGCGCGGATGCATGCGGGAGGGTCTGCGGCTGGTGCTGCAATGATGTCAGCGTCGTCTGGTGGGGTATTGGGCCGCCGCTGTGCTAGTCCACGTCGGGTATTAGGGGCGCTGTGCCCGATGGTGGCCGCAAAGAATGTGATGGACGCCATCAGCGCAATATCTGCCGTGAGCTGCGGAGTGTTCTGAGAGCGGGGTACGGCGCGGTGTCTCGGATTAGGGACTAGCAGGCAGATGCAGGGGAGCGCAGAGTTGTAGGCGCAGCATGTCGTCAAAGAACATCCGGCGCCGACGCGGAAGCATCCGATGTTATGTCATGCCGTTACTGCCGACGCACCCCGATTCTCAAATGCCGCCGCTCAATCCGCCACCCGATCTCTCCTCTTGTGATTCGGACCAGGTAAACCCCTCCCTTGTGCTACCCGCCAGCCAACCTCCGCCGCCGCCCTGCCCTCCATCTGCGTAGCGCTCGAAATCCTCGGCAAAACGAATCTCATATTCAAGTATTGACGACCCTCTACTGCGGTGCTGCTGATTTGGACTCTGACTACGACTCCTCAGGTGATCTTGGTGCTCTGGGTGACTCATACGATGCCCATCTGCCTCGGCATCCACAGATCTTGCCTGTGGAGCCATCTCCACCGCCTACCTATAATGCACGACTATATAGGTCCTATATAGTCGTGTCATTTGGATACCCAAGTGCAATGCCATCAATCCGACTTGGTTTTTTTTTTCGGCACCCTCTAGGGCACGCAAACGCGACTTTAGCCCCCATATCGGCCCTCACATTCCACTTTAATTTTTTCCGTGCTTGGTAGGGCTCCCAAACCCGACTTTAGCCCCCCATACCGGACCTAGGTTAATCCCTTAATGGCACCACCCCCTGTCTTTAATTGGCACATTTCTCATACAAAACAGCTTTGTTTTCTGGGGTCTAGATGGGGTATGGAAGAGCACTCTTGTGGCTTTGACATACACAATTTTCGCAAGCCATCGGCATTGATAGAACAAATGTACATTCATGCAAAACAACCTTTTGATGCAGACACTGATGCGGACACCGGTGCAGACATGCAGACACTTTTGATACAGACAGAGTAAACCAATGGAGATTGAGGGCTTTTAGGTTATGTGGGGGAAATGTGCATCCAAGGGAGGGAAACAATAGTTTCCAAATCGGTCATGGGAGAATCTGATGTCTAACCCCATTGATGCAGCA
The DNA here is from genome assembly GCA_029282285.1 of Mycena rebaudengoi. Classification (NCBI taxonomy): domain Eukaryota; kingdom Fungi; phylum Basidiomycota; class Agaricomycetes; order Agaricales; family Mycenaceae; genus Mycena; species Mycena rebaudengoi. The sequence continues at coordinate 96,558 of JARJCX010000200.1, read as the reverse complement.
ACGAATTCAAAGCCAGATTTTTTTCAAGAATAAACTAGTAAGCACAAACATTATTTTACACAAGCTCCAAATTTCGGCTGCCGATATTCCTAGGGGATTTTTTTGTCGGTTGTGGACCTTCGGAAGTTGAACACACCGATTTGTGGTTGTTGCATGCACCTGCAAAGGGAAAGACATACGACAGCATTCTTGTGAACTGGTGGATGCCGGGTATTTTTACCTGGGAGGAGAGAGCTCCTCCCGTACACTCGCACTTTGTGCTTGTGGTCAGGTCCCATGAGGTTCTAACTGGATGTCCTGCCAGAGATGTGGCCAGCCAGTTCACATCTTGTATGATTGACCCCCTGGAATGGTGTCGTGCTCGGTTTGCATCATGTAGATATCTGTAAGGATAACCACCCATACAGTACTACATGCTTGTCTTCCATAAACTCGTTGTTCAGCCTGTGGACCACGCGAGTATAATATATCCCCCCCCCCCACCCCCATGAACGCATCTTTCTTTCTCATACAGTACGTCGCACGTCCGCATTTTGTCCACACATAATCACCATCTTCATCCTCCGGAGCCGGAATGGAGGCGTCGGACTCGCTCTTATCCTGAATCACGTCGTTTGTGCATGTTCAAAAAGCCATAGGCAATTAATTCAAATCGGGAAAGACGGCCTCGTATGCAGGTGCCACTTTTTTTTGGCAGCTTGTTAAATCTCAACATGCTTTCTGGCAACATTTCCGAAAGCCAAACTCAAAGGTGGGCATCCGCCTTTCGTCTAAAAATTACCACATTCCTACCAGACCAACAGCGCAATACAAGTACATGCAAAAAACAAGAAGGTTTCCGAAAACACTCGTCAGCCAGAGGAGAATTCGCCGTATTATACACGATCCATTTACGCGGTGATCACGGAAGGAGTTTCCCTCTCTTTGTGGTTAGGGTAGTTCGGGTCATGGGGGTTGGTCGCCCACTTGAGCCACGTGTCAGGCGTCTTCGCAATCGTGCCGGCTGGCTTAGTCGGCTTGTCATCGAGGTACTTTTTACTTTTTAATCGTATAGGCAGAACGAATGGCCAGCGCGATAGAGGTAAGGGTGGGGTTGGCCGCAAATGCCGTGGGAATGGTGCCATTGCCCCCGACGTACAGGTTCTTGAAGTTCCAGACCTTCGAGTTATAATCGGCAACGGATATACCCTTTTCCTCCCTGTGGAATGTCAGTGCAATTCTACACGCCACTGATAGAAGTGGGAAGACTAACGTGGTGCCAAGGCGAACCGTGCCGCCGATGTGAAGGGCAAGACCCGGAGCCATGAATTGAGGGTAAGAGTCTGACGATTCAGTTTGCAAAAGCCGACCTATTCTTTCGCGCTGAGATTGGACGAACCTGGGAGATATCCGCCGAGCTTATTGGCCACCTCCGTCATACTGCAAAGAGGAAGCCGCCTTCAGACCGCAGGGCCGTTAATCAACTGTATGGGCACTTACTCGTCCATCATGCGGTGCGCCTCCTTGGCATACTCCGTGGTCGGGCGGTACTCGAAGGTGGGTTGGGGCATCCCGAAACCGTCGTTCTCGTCATCCTCAAATATGAGCTTGTTTTTCGTGAGCACTTTAGTTTTAACTTCGGTCCCAGCCTGTGTTTCCGTCTTAATTTCGTACCCGGCCTGTCTGCCGAAGAACCCGGAGTCTTTTTGAGTCTCTGAGACGTCCCTGAGATAGCAACTGCGTACCGAAGATCAACGACGAGACGAGGGTCGACCTTGGGCCCTGCCTCGCCATAGCTGAAGGCGTCGCGATGGATTTGGGCATGCCAGGGACGCTGAGTACCGTCACATGGTTATTAGGATCGATTAATTCTAGCCGAGACGCGGACATTGGCTCACCTCCGCGGACACCGGAATCGTTACTTGTGGCTCTGGATCGTGGAACGGACTTGGTTGCTCAACGCGCTGATCGAATCACGTGGATTTCAAGCAGGACTCACATCGGGAGTAGATCGTCTAATCCCTTAGCTGTAACTTCCGCATTGTGCGCGGCAATCGCCGTCTTCCACCATGGCTCTTTCCCAGTTTCGTTCGATATGTCATCGACCTGAATTTCCAAATCATTTTCAGAAACAGCGGGTGGGCGCATATACTAAGGGAGAAGCACACTCACAAGTTCCTATTAGATCCCATGGTCAGCGATCAATTCAGCCACTAGATCAATCAGATATATATATACAGTGCCCGTCATCACTTCTCTTGACGTGTGATTTAGGGTCAAAAGATTTTTTGCAATTTATTTCTGATTTTCTGAGCCACGAAACCGACCAAAAGAATGTGATTGGTCACAAAAAGTCATTTTTTTCCCATGGTGTTTCACTTTTTCGAGATTCTGAAAAAAAAAGCTTCATGCAACTGGGCCCTTGAGGCCTCAAGAGGGAAGCAACTCATTGAGGAACATCATAAATACAGTTGGCTTGACTTATGTGAGGCTAGTGGGGGTCAACCAACATGGACTCGAAGTAGGGCTGACAAATAGGGGTGTCCATATTGGGAAGTTCCCACGCTTGTAACCCTAGCCTAGGGTCCTGTTTCACTTTTCTGAGGTCAAAGTGTCTCAAAAATGTGAATATTGATCGCACCATTCTACAAAGCACAGGGTGTAAACATATAGTTCTTCTGAGCTCATTTGAACACTTTCCATGATAATAAGTGATGTAGCCAAAATGTTATTAGAACTTCAATGTTGTGTTGTGTTTACTGTCAAAAGCGGAACCGTGATGTGATGACGGGCACTGTAATGCATATGGCCCTACCCGTTTCAAGACGATCTGACAAAATGCCATCCTGTTTCGTCCCGGCGTCAGAAATTATAAACTGCTGGGAGCTAAGAACGACGACGTACGGTTGCTCAGTGATTCCTTCGCCCTGTAGTAAACGTCGGATGGTTATGATTTATCAAGATTGACGGCTGAGAAACTCACCAGGCGCGGAATGTACGGAGTTGTGGTCGCCTTGCGCATCCCACCCCAGCCGGAGTTGGCGAGAATCTGGGAGGGAGAACGTGAGGAATTTGTGTGTGATCATAAGATGTCGTTAATCCTCACCTGCGGTGTACCAATTGCGCCTACTGAAGTACGGATTTACCCCCCCAAATTGCCGACTGTAAAACTCACCCGCTGCAATGATGAAGGTCTAGGCATTCAATTAATGGCGATGGACGGTTATATGGAGCGGAATTGCCTGCCTTGGCGAGGATGCGGAAATCCGCGGGCGTAGGACTGGCCGTCCCAGCAAGGCGCGCCTTGTACAGGTCTTGTACCTCACTGGTAACAACAACATCGCAGTGAGTGGATGGTTCTCGGTTGACTGCGCAAAAAAAAAAATCACTGACGCCATCTCGACATTGAGGTTAGTGTTATCGACTGTGCCTGTGTGAAGGTGCAACTTGGTGCAGCGCGTGTTCGGGAGGAGATAGAATTTTCCTCGGGTATGATTCTCGTTATTCTTCTTCTCGCGCTGCTTCGGATCGAACATGTCGCCAAATATCTGAGTGACGGGGCTGAGAAACTTGCGTCGGTTCAGACGGAAGAGGGAGGACGCACATTGGCGGCAGCATGCCACTGTACATATGGTGAACCGTCGGCGAGTCGGTGACAGGCGAGCGGCAGGGCCGTGACGCCGCGCGACGAGTACTCCGTCTACAATGCTTTGAGGACCACGTTGTGGCGAATGGACTTGTCGAACTCTTTCTCGGAAGTGCCGATGAGCACTTTAGCCGCATTATAAAGGGCAGTCCACTCCTCGTTGTCCGTGGTGGAATCAGAAAAAATCTCGGGGCGTTCAACGCCTTTGAGAAACACTGGTGTAGCGCAGGTCCTGAGTTTGGTTAAACGATACAATATGTGGGAGCCCGGAAAATTACGACGCACCAGTGGCTGCTCATGCCGCCGACTGTGCGCGTGACCGCCTCAGCTGGAAGGTTATCAAACTCTCTCTGGAGCTGATTTCTTCCACCGACGATGCTCATATTTCCCTTACTGAACCGGACTTGAGCAGATGTACCGCAGAGGAATACAACGAGCATCTTACGGGTCGCTCCAGGCCGCGGGATCGAGTGTCGGCATTACGGACTTGCTCGTCGGAATAGAAACGGTTGAAAGATCCCCCTGAGAGGCACATCAAACTCGGTGCCTCCGCAGAGGACTAATCGTTAAGTACCTGAATAACCCTGAAAGAGATTCAGTATATAGTAATATACGAGTAGAATCACGCAGCGAACAAACCTGACGAAGCGATCGATATCCTTCTGAAACACAATCTCATTCTTTTTGTGTTCCCCTGGATACTGTGTTTCTCTGAAGTTCATTAGTGCGGGTAAGCTCGTAGAGTTAGGTTCCGTACTGATCACCGATTTCAACCATCACAACCTGCATGAGACGGTGCGTCAAACCCGGCGAGCACGACAAAGAAATGGGGTAATCCTACACTGTATCCCGCGTCTACTAGGAGACGGGCGTATGTAGCGCCTATCGGGCCGGAACCGGCGATGAAGACCTGAAATGTGACATTTGGATGATTATCTAGTGCACAGCTCGAGAAATCATAACACGAACATCGAACTCGGCGATATTGCTGGTGGTATGGATGTTGTGGTTATCAAGAACCATGGTTCAGTAGGAGACTTCAACGATATGGAAGTGGCATTGAGCCATCCTTTTATAACGAAAACTACAAGCCTATAGAAGGAAACCGGTAACTGAGCTCTCCCTATGTCTCACCGTCATGCCGTAGAGCGAAGTGCCACAAATGCGACGTTCGACCTGTATCATCTGTCATTTACCAGGTTGGAAAGTCCAGCGGAGCGGTTAGAGCCCTCGTGAGTTTCACGGGATATCTTACGGTGTCGGTTCTCGTACTGGTTGATTATTCAGGTTATATTCCTTGCCGGTAATTTTTGAGACCGGGATTTGTGGCGGCTATCTTCCAGACAATTGGGACCCCCAAGACGACCATTGGGTCTGGAAGCCTATAGATAACGTTAGTTTCCTAGTGAGACTGAGAATTATTTTCTAAAAAAAAGAGAGAAAGACGAGATGCTGATTAATTAAATGGTGAGCTCAGATGTTCAATATTCTTAAGCTTGCATTGCCTAGGTGGCCTGGCAGTCAGGGCTATAATTGTCGTCTAGTGTGCTGTTGCCGAGGGGTCAATTCGAATATGTGCTAGGAATGAATATTAGAGCCTTCATACGCGGGCACAATGAAGTCCCGGCTTGAATCTATCCAACAACGCCGGAGATATGAATCATGCGATACGCTCGGTCCAGGCGAACGCCGGATGTTAAACTTACGGCATTGAGTGAGGTGTTTAGAAGTTACCGGCATATGTATGCAGGAAGAAAATAGCTAGAAACAGAGCGGCGCTAGGAAATGAGTGGCTTTTTTCATCACCTCATCCCAACGCATCTAGTTTCCGTGCACAAGCCTCTGATTACGGAAGATAAAGCACAGCGATTTCTTCTGAAGCGGCGTAGTCCTCGGTGCCAGTCTGTCATGACATCCCAATTTGGGGACCCTGTCATGACAGTCTGGGCTTATCTCAAGCCATTAACCGTACCATTGCGCTATCAAAACTTGATGATAATTTCCCACGATGTCGCATGGCTTCACAAGGAGCTCTTTTGTTCAAATCAGTCCATAAAAATGGGCAAGATTCATGACCATTAACCTGGTTGATGATCCATAGCCGCAAGCTTAGTCCATCGACAGCCTGAGGAATTATCATCAAGTTTTGATAGCGCAATGGTACGGCTAACGGGTTGGGATAAGCCCAGACTGTCATGACAAGGTTCCCAAATTGGGATGTCATGACAAACTGGCACTGAGACTAGAAGCGGTGGTAGCTAAGGAAATAAGTTCAAAATAACGATTCACTTAAGTATCTGAGCTTTATGCTATGACACAGAGCCATTGGAAATCCACGAGGCCAGCTATCAACTTCCGCATAGATTGAGTGGGCAGCAGCAGCAGTGGCTGCCACTTGCTGCGCAGAAATCCAGTTGGTCTAGTTTCCAGACTTGTTTCACAGTTCCGAGTCCGCTTTGTCAGCACTGATTATTCGTTGAACAGGACTCAAACGGTCAGATCCCCGGTTATTTCATGCTGGAAATATGCACTGCCAGAAATGAATATTCAAACGATACGAGATAGAAACGTCTACAGTGTACTAGTTGGAAACAGCCACATATCAGCAAGCACGTTCAGCGGAACATCCCTCAATACACTTCAAAAACTTCGCGCACACCCAGTCATGGATGGGCTGCTGCAAATCATACTGCGTTCCCTGCCCAGGCTGTTCGAACGCAGCGGCCGTGGTCCCCACAACCACCGTCAAGTTTTTCTGCACCTCGTAAACGCTATACTGGGCCAAGTTGAGGGTCTTGGGCGGCAGCGCGCGCTGAAGAACCGGCGTGTAGGCCGGAGCCACAAACTTGCCGGTGTCTGCCCCGAATCTGTCCACGAGCATTCCAGGACCGAGGACTTCGAGTCCATTAATCGGCAATTGAGCACTCGAGAGTTGGAAGCCACCGTAAGGTGGGAAGATATAGCGCCTGTCCTGCGTATATTTCTTGAGCCACGCGTCGGGGCAGAGATTGCCGAGCTGTTTGTAGTGGACGAGAAGCGGAGTGTGGAGGAGCGTCGCAGGAGCAGGGCCGAGAAGCTCGTCTCCGCACAAGTAGTTGGTAGCGTTCATGGCGCTGGAGGTGGCGCCAGCGCACGTACATTCGGCCTGGAGGGCATTCAGTTCCTGGACAAAGGGAGGGCGAGGATGTCCATACCGGCAACCCCTCTACCGCTCCGACAGCAGGAATCATGGACATCACTATAGCGATAGCAACATAGACGAGTGAGAAGAGCATTATTGAAAGATGTGACGATGCCAAACAATTAGCCGGACGAGGCGAGAGACACGAGAGGGTATTCTGTGTTGCTCTTGGAAGACAACGTCTGAGCATTTTATATTGAAATACGCACCACCGGCGATATGCTCAACAGCACAGTGTCTTCATCGATGGATACTCGATTGTCCGGGGCGCTCACTTTACCGGAAGTACCACAGGGGCACTATCAAAATTAAGACCTAAACAAGACAGGCGGATGAAACGGAACACAGCATACATTGAAACGAAATGGCCACTCACCCAACTCAACTCAATGAAGTCCGACATAGCACAAAGAGCGCTACTTGTATTGCACCGGAGTGTGGATGCGTCGGAAATCAATGGAAAATGCGAAGGCAACAGTCCAATCTGGGTTAATTCATTTCTCACACGTTGCCCTGAGGCCTTCTGGCGAAAGTTGAGCAGCGAAATTGGTTTAATAATACCGAATCCTTCCTAGCCTGAGGAAACCACAACTTTGGCTCAGATAGGAAGGCCCGAGGAAAAAAGAAAGCCTATAAGCAAAATTTTAGCGACTGATACTCGAATTTTGAGAGCCTGCTTGGAACTTTACTTGATATCACTTTCCCTTATCAGTCGTATCACCGGCGAGAAAAAACGATGATTTGAGGGAAGCCCGCATCTGGCGAATGAATTTACTCTGGGGACCACAGCACTTCGTTGGAACATTTTTGGACGTGATTCTAACGCAGTACTACTAAACTGATCCCATTGCTTACCTTCAGTTGAACTTGCAATGGTTCTACAGTATTCGTGCCTTACAGTTGACTTACCTTCGGTTGTTTGTTTCTCCTCCAGTCTATCGACCTCGTAGCCAGGTCAGCTTCAACCAGCATGCTATCGGTGGCTCATGTCCACACGGAAGGTAGGATAAATTTCAACCAAGCTGAATCCCCCCCCCCCCCCCCCCCCCCCGAGCATTTCGTTGAGGCCACAGAGAAAGAATTGTAGGAATGTTGTTAGTCTTGCAGTGAGTAAATCCCGACTCCTATCCACATAAGCAAGAGTAAGTCCAAGCTTATAAGACCATTACCGCTACATCACATTTACTTCATAAGACTGCCGCTGCTGCCTTTAATGCAAGTGAACTTGGATCTACTTACCTGGACTTTGTTGCACCTCATGTGTATTGAATATTCCACCTTTATAATTATGACTAGGTTAACGTTGACCTGCCAAAAATAAAGTCGGTGTTGTGGGGATAAGTCAATTATTATAAGTAGCCTAGCGAAATCTCGTTAAATCACTGCCACGAAACAAAGAGAAAACCGGGACTCGAACAATGTCCGATCCGATCGCACTGGGAAGTTTCGTTATCAATACTTCTTGCGCTTCTCGATTCCGCTGATAGCATAGTGGCGGAGGATTGCTGGCATCGAGAACCTGTCAAAGACCGGTGATATTGTGTACGAACAGGTACGAATTCAGCCACAACTACTGTAGTCTCACGTAGTCAGACTTTATAAAAAATGGTCAAAGATAGTCGATAATTAGGCTCCTTACAGAATTTGAATGTTTCGGGGTCTACTGGTCGGCGTATGAACGCCCGTTTGATGGGTATGCATGAGAAGGGTCCAGTGCAAGGCTCGCAGAGCGTCCCGCAAGGGTTGAACAAGGAAGAGGAGGAACCCAATGAATAAATTCGTTGGTTGGGAGGTCACACGGGCAGCTTTTCAACTGAGCAGCCCCATCTGTGCTCACTGTTCAGATGTGCCTCAATGCTTCGGACTGGGAACGCATTGCAGCGCGGTTCAAGACGGCCACACATGGCCCGGAAATAAACGAATGAAGGTAACCTCTCCGAGATTACCGCGACTCCTTGTGGTTGGAAGGCGATTGAACGTAAACACTTTCTTGATATTTTCCAGTTGTCAGGACTTCCTCCGATTTGCGCACCGAGCTCGCTCGCATTATGTAACTTAAATGTCATCTTTTCCCGTAGGCCTCCGAGCGAGCTCTTTTACAGTAGCTGAGTCTGTCTGTGAATTAAATGAAGTATTCTGCAGGGTTCCACTAATATTATTGTGCTGAATTCCACTCCCTTTTGTCGACCGGGATGTCCGAATTTCGGAGAATCGTAGCCGCATCGGCAAACAATGGTCGGCGGCCTGATCCGAAGCAAAACTTCCAAGAGGAAGCCCGTGCCAAACACGACCACCCTCACCTGATCCTCCTGCCTTGCTCCTGCCACCACGACGACGAGGAGCTGGCGCAACCTGGCGCGCACAATCACAACCGGTCTCCCAGATTCGAATCCCTCCCTCATCTTCCTGTTCAAAACTGCACCGGCCCCTCCACTGCGCCGCTGGGGCCGACGCACAACACCGGGGCGATAACACATATTCGGTCCGCCTTCGATATCCTGTCTGCCTTCGCCCTTTGACCTTGATATCCGCCTTTGGATCCTCACGTCCCCCCCCGCACCGCACCGTATTGCTCCATGAACGGTGTGTTTTATTACATTCCTCGCTAACCCTCCAGGTTTTGCACACCATTGCCTCCAAAGACTCTCAGCTCATGATTTCCTAATAACGCATCAAAGGACGCCATGGGCAGGCACGCGTAGTCTTGTTTGTGTGAGTATTTACGAGAGGCTGTATAAAAAATGCCCAAATGCCTGCGATCATGCTGCCGATCACTTCAAAACGCGGGCATTTTCATTTCCCAAATGGACTCGTTCAAACCTGTTCGGACCAAGTTCCCAAGGCAATTACTTTGACCTGTAGACGGCCGTTTACGGGTGCCGTGCTACGCCATGACCCGACCCTTAACCGGCCGTCGAAATCCATTGTTCAATCATCGCACGGCCGGCGCGGTACCCGTAGCGACGGCCCGTAGACCCGTAGGCTACGGTAACAGGTTGGAGCCCTAGTCAAAGTTATTACATAATTGTCGGAGTTTGGATTCCGACGCGCTTCTTTTCCTCTTACCAACGACGCGTTTTCCCTCTTCCGCGGAACTGGACAGGTCATCACTCGTCATGATATGCACATTTTCAGCCTACATCGCCTTGAGCGCAAACATCGCAAACGGCAGCCTTTGCCGACATTTCTCTTGCAGAATATGGCTGCCCCAGAGATAAATAATGGAGTCTTCATTGTTCGAGAACGGCGTCCACATACCATGGTGCGTGCGCACAGGAGATATATTACTCTGATATCTGATTTGGGGCCAGATTGTCATCTCTGCGCTTGCGTCATTCATTTTGTCTAGAAACCAATATGCAAACGGAGATCTCGCGATGATTCTCGGCGTCTGGCATTTTGCGTGCAAATCTCATGCCGACGTCAAGCGTGTATGTTGCCGTCTCGGAAGCAGTGTCAGTGATACGACTGCCTGAGACGCACTACATTCGATAGCGACGTCGAGCCTAGCTGAACTCCGGGACAAAATCCAAGATGCAACAAACCGTGGAGAAACCGGGCATTCCATTCTCTGCCACATCGGCCCATATAAAATAAATGGGAAACTCATCTCATAGACCAAAGCATTGAGTGGAATGATGCGCTATCGAAATGTCCACTCATCTACAGATCGGCACAAGCTCGTGGCGGGAATGGCCAGCCTCCGGTATTCTTACATCGGATGGCATCCCTGCTGTTCGAATTGGGAATCCGGTCGCATTAATTGTTTCTTGCGAGGACCGGCTGTTTTTGGCGGTTGCTCAGGTTAATAATTTGGCTCTCACATTGACATTGGTACAGCGGATTTATGTGACCTACGAGACTCAAATGCGAAGGTTTCTGAGCAAATTCTCTGTCTTGTTCCAGCAACATTGGATGACGATCCAACCCAGCAGAATAACCGGTGTTGGTTATTCAAACTCGAGGCGATCTGCATGAACATTCTTGGCAATCTAATTCATCCATTAAAGCCAAGTGTGTTTGTCGGTATGGCTGGGGTTCCTACCTACCTTCTATGTTCCAGGATTTCATCACTGCCACGGCGAGTATTCACAATGAAATGCTCCCACAGGATTTTTTTGTGGTACCAAAAGGTGCAGTGGTCAGACATATTTCCGTATCGCCACAATGGTATGCAACATTCTCTCTTAGATTTTTGGAATCTGAACCTCCGCTAGGTATAGTCCAAGCATGCCTTATCATTGAAGTCGACCCGGCCTCCCGTGCAGCCCGAGAATCGGATGTACACAACCCGAGCACCTGTTCCAACTGCACACCAGCCGTTTCTATTGATGCGTCTAATGGGAAGCATGTGCTGGAACACATGGGAGGTCATGTTCTCTTCAATGCCATTCCTCGTGATGTTCAACAATGTGGACTCTGCCTTCGCCCGTTTCCACTTTGTCAACTTTACTTGAAAAAATCGTGGAGGCTACGCTGCTCGACAAATCAATGGGGTGCGATCTGCATGTGGCAATCCTATCCATTTAAATATGGCAGCTGCAGCAGTCGCAAAGGAATCCTCACTGTGCACAAATATTCTTGTTCAATGTGCTCTATGCGATGCCTCGGGTCCTCTCATTTGGACCTACAACTGGGCTTCCTATTGTAAAGAGTGTCATAGCCACGTGGTTGGCCCATTCAGGTACAAGGTTCCAGATAAGGTACCACCCGTCGAGTACAAGACTTCCGCCACCGTGACTGGGATAAAAGGCATGCGGGCCAAATGGGACAACCACTTCAAATTTCTGAAGCACCGTAACCTAAAAGAAAAGTCCCAGCGCTCACCGCTGGTAATTTCGGAAGCTCATAGCTTGCGCATAGCTCTGTAGTATGTCTCCCGATAATTGTAGTTATATAATAGCTGACAGTGTTCGCTTAAAAAGGGATGCAACTGCAATGGCTCAGACTGAGGGATTGGATGCCAACTGAATCGGTGATGAAGCTGGATGGCCAACAACTCCATCCACAGCATCAACACACTTGCACAATTCCGACTGGCAGCGCGATGAGAATGAGGAGTTCAGGTTTGAAGTTCCAGTTGCACCGGATTCAACTCATCCGCTGGGGGTCGAGAGCAATGCTGACAAGCTGGAATACATGGATGGCACCCAGTAACCCTAGCACGTTTGTTTAAACAAATTGCGTCTAGACGCAAATGATCGTTTAAACACTTGATTAAACTAATCAGGTTTAACACCCACGCCACGGCCTCTTTCATCACGGGCATCAGCGCTTTGGTTTAAAGTTGGTTTAAGAACCCGTTTAAACGAGTGTTTAATCACAGTGGGACCCAGGAAATGTCGCAAAAATACGGTTGAACCAGGATTCGAACCAACGACCGCTGAGAACCCCCAAAACGTAGGCACCAGAGACATCCGACTGAGCCAAGAAAGACATATTAAGGATGAATTCTTTTCGGTCTTGGCAACGTCCTCCTCTTCCTCTTCTCGAGTTCAAAAATCTCCTTGGGTCTCTGATCAGTGGGATCACAAACATTCTGAAAACGTGACAGATTAATCAAAGATTAAACAGTTCGACGATTAAACGGGTTTAAACTGCCAGTAACAGACGGTGGACAAAGAAGAAGCCGACCTAAACCACGGCCAGGCCATGATAGAAATGTAGCAAAGTAACGAGGATAAAGTATATCGGTGAAATTAAGAGACTGCATGCAAATGATAGAGATAAATTGTCCAAGGTGATGGATATTCAACTCTTGGCCGCATGTACAAGAATATTTCCATCTCGATCCACCTCATTTCCGTCGTCGTCGAATACTGCGTAGCCTCTGGCGCAAAAAATTAATTTTGTATTGAGTTCATGGACACAGACATACCTGTAACGACGCCCAGTAGCCTGTTTCTTGTTGTCGATCTTGTTAACTGTTTTCGGCTGGAGGCACCGCACGGAAGTGCGGACTCTCGGGGTCTTGGCTGTGACGTCTGGCCTGAGACAAGGTCAGATATTCCGCACTATGCGTAGCCATATACGATGAAACTCTACCGTGCTCGCTTTTTTGCAGGCTCGAGCGCTTTTTCATCTCCCTTCCCGGAACCATCATCCACCATGTCATTGTTTTCATCGTTCCTGGTAAAAGAAGATGAATGTTTCGACAAGCGAGGATAATATATCAAACCCTCTACGCTTCCTTCCTCGTTTCTTCGGCAAAGCAGCCTCGTCAAGACTTGGAGACAGTTATGATGGAATTGAGCTCGAGCTGAATGAGCACCTACTTTTGGCTCGAATTAGGTTCATTTTTGTCATCACTGGAGACGTCAGACACCGACTAGATATAGTTAATACAGACAGGACATACTTGGAAGTTTGCAGAATCTCTGGCATTTTGCCGGATTCGTCCCTGTTGAGCCATGCATACTTAGTTATAGGAACATAAGAGTACGGGACTGCCAGGATCTACCTGACACTTTGTGGATTGCTGTCGTCCTCCGGAAAGGCGTGTTTAGTAGCCGAGGCACCTCTGACAGCCACAGCAAATTAATTAGTGCGAAGATTGAGAGAAATGGAACACACCCGGTATTGGTTTTGTTAGTGCTCGTCAGCATATTCCTAAACCATAAACGGTATTAAACTACCTGGCAGAAAAAATAGGTTGAGAGTTACCCTGGCTCAACAGCACCTTGGTTGGTCGAACTTCTGCATGTACTCTGTCATAAGTGCACCATGAGGAATGTGTTCGACTTACTTGGTGCCTGGGTGGTCGTGTGGCGCATTGTTTCTAAGGAAGTTTCATTCCTAAGCAATGAGCAAAGAATTTCGGTGATGACTTGCCTGGTGTCTACCGAAGCTTGTATTTCTGCTTGCGACCAAAAACGAAAAGGGTTGACAGTGAGAACCGAAGAGTTGTGCATCAGGTACTCGGATAGAATGACGGTTTCGACATTGGACATCTTCTCTGGATCCTGGATTTTAACCGGAAAGGAAAATTGGGTCACGTCATAAAACATTGTCGGGTCAGTCGAAATCTTCTGCCAAGGAATGGAGGGATATTCTGAATCGGCACCCCACATGTGAGCTACTGGAAACTTAGTATCTGTCGGACCGAAACAGCGGCGAGGTACATACCCCACGACTCGGTGAAATACTCCGTCAGCAATTGTCTTGTCCCGGAAGGCGTTGCCGCATTTAGGTCAACGCATGGGAAAATAGGAATCCCAGTGGGCGATCGAGGGATAATTGAAATCGGAGTGCGAATGCTGGGACCTGGAATCCATCTGATTCACTTCAACGTGGAATTGAGGGCCATTTTACTCACGCGGTAGTACGTTCTCAGCAAATGTGATCCATGGGACGCCATACTTGGCCTGTAACTCAGAACGATCTCCGCCAAAATTGATGCGGTTGTGAGAGGAATGTCCATGAATACTGTGATCGAGGTCAATCATACTTTCATTTTGCCTTGTGCGACTCACGTTCCGGTCAACAAGTCTCCGTTAGTAGGTGAGCGAAAACCGTAGAACATCAGTAGCTCAGCATCACCGAGCATCCCGTTACGGCAAAGCGCGCTCAGTGCAGCGTGCATCTCGGGAACAAACTCCGTTTGATTTCTGTCGCAATCCATGTTAGCGGTGTAAGGTGAAGTTGAAACGAAGCTACTTGGCGACATCACCCGCCTCATTCGACGCCTTCGTCTTCCAAGCCTCTTGATCTTCCAGGCTGAGAGATTCCCACATCTCTTTGAGGACAGATTGGTAAATGGCGGCGGTGCTGGTATGTTCACTGGTGGCGAGGCGTTCGGTGATGGCCTTGTTGATGATGTCGGCCTGTTCACGGGCAAACAGCTGACGACCCGTCAGAACAGATGAAAAGTTGACAAGAGATGCGCCTTTGGTTGGCGATTGTGTTTGCGTAGGAGGACTCTTTTTCTTGAGATAGATATTATTGCGATAATTGGTGAATTTCCGAACAATAATCTGGGATCAAAGTTAGACTGGTGCGCGCGCCCGAGAGCCAAACAACAGTCCGCACCTGAAACCACTGCTGCTTGTTACGAACGGCGAGGTCCAACGTGGTAAAGAGTGGAGAATTCTGAATCTCGCTGGCGGTAGTCTGCTTCCATTTAGTGAGTTCGTGGCTGTCAGTTCCAGCGTCTAACTTGGCCATCAAGGCGTCCATGAATGAGTCGATATATGCGTTCTGCGCTTCAGTGAATGGACTTTCGCCCATGATGAAAAGAGTGGGAGGTAAAAGAAAGCGGATGGAGTGTAAGAGTGGGAAGCGAAGCGAGGGTATAAGTGGTAAAGGAATGTGGAAGGGAGATCGCGATCGTCCCTTCCCTTCCCTGGCAATGCAGAAGAAGACCTTTGCAGCCGTAACAGCGGACGGCCCTGGATGCCCTGAAACATCCAAGTTAGGGAATAAATGCTCCCTGTGGGATGCAGAAGCATTCGGAATCGATCAGGACACCAGTAAAGAAGAGACTCAGCTGCTGGAGCTAGATACTCGACGCTTCAAGATCGTGCTCCTCGGCCAGGCAATAATAATAGCCCACCGTTGCTGATCACATATTTGGGCGGTGTGATTGTTACAGGTCCGAGTATCCAAGTAATCTTACATTCATGTTACGGCCCTGCGTCTGATCTGCTGTTGGAACTTGGAGTTGCGAGTTGCAAGAACAAAAAAGGAAGAGCCTCGACTCGGATCGGAGCATTGCACGGCTGGGATAGTGCAGGCATATAGGACAATGGCAGGAGTGATAAGTTCAGCGAGGTGGTGGCGATGGCTCTCCAGGATGGGGCACTGCAGATCTTATCAACGATGGCTTGACGATCCTGAGCGCTCAAGAGTTTGCCGCCGAGTTACGAGCCTGATTGGAATGGAGGCACACAAGAAGCACATGATATTGGTGCGCCGTCATTGATGAGTGAATATGAGTCTTGCTCCAGCATTTGGTGAATGAGATCCTGCCCTGCGCGACCAGTGTCTTGTTGTGGCAGAGCGAGCTAAGTCACATCATGACAGGTGTGACCTCCTCACCGTTCTGCCCGGCTGACTGCCAGTGGCGACTTTATCCGGCTCTTGTCTGCCTCAGGCTTAAACTTGAAACAAATCTGCGACGGCACGGCTCAAACTTGAAGCACTGAAAAACTCAAACGAACGGGACAACCCTGAGCCTCCTTGGAGCCTCCTGGCTACACTATCACCCGAAAATTCTTCGACTCTGCATGACACCATGGCAGAGGAAGTAAATTTGGAGGAAGGACCAACTCAAAACGCGTTCTCCCCGAGCGTGCCCGACATTGACGAGCAGGAGCTTATCGACCGCTTCCTGTCTGGTATCAAGACCATTGCTGCTCTGTCGCTTGCACTCAAGTACCCCACACTCGTGTTAGTGTCGCACTTGCTCATTAATTGGACCGCATGGTTTACTAGCCCGTCGGCGTACCCGGAAACTTAGAAAAAAAACTCTGCAGGGACGTTGACGATCGCCAATGATGACGTGTTGCATCTCCGATTCCAGGTCTTTCCCTGTCGTCAAGCTCCCTTCAAAGTCTGCAGTATCCCGGCCAGTTGTCGTTATCCCTGCACACGGCGCGGACATAAATATAGCGGGAATGTTCTGCTC
Organism: Mycena rebaudengoi; assembly: GCA_029282285.1. NCBI lineage: Eukaryota > Fungi > Basidiomycota > Agaricomycetes > Agaricales > Mycenaceae > Mycena > Mycena rebaudengoi. Next base: position 80,127 of record JARJCX010000200.1, on the reverse strand, counting down.
GCTGCCTTTGTCTTTTTTCCATTCCTTTCATGCCTAGTATCTCCCGGACACGCTCCCGCCATGCCCACCATGCTTTCCGCCTGACTACCGCACGGCAGAACGCGCACTCTGCCGTCCTGGATCGCCGATACCCCTTGTCCGAACATTACGGACTTACTGGCACCAAAGCTGAACGATACGCCGCGATCCAGCGAGAGATTGGTCGAGTTCTCCTTGACCTTAGCCCAGCTCCAGTTGGTCTCCCTCGAGACTTTGGGGGTCACAGTTTGACCGCGCCAAAGCTCAATATGGGACTCGGAGTCCATGGCACCCGCCGCGCAGGAGCATGGTCGCAAATTGTAAGTAAGAACAACCGTGGCGGACATTTAATCTCAGATTCATTAGTGTTCCGAGGAGCACGTCCATGGTGGCGAATGCGATAGGAAGTATCACCAACTCCGACCCCCCCTCGATCAAGCGACATTAGGTTCGCCCCAGCTGCGCCAACTATTTGCCATACGAGATGAGGTCCGACGCTCACTCGGCGCGACAACTGTGGTTATTCGGCAGCCAAGAGCACTGCAAGCTCAGCAGGTAATATACTTGATTTTATTGATCGATCAGCCCATCGTTCCTAAGACGCAGTTCAACAGGCTCTACCGATCCCTATCCTCCCACCACCTCATGTTCCACCGGTGGCTTTCTTCGACCTTAATTTCCCCATCCATTTCGTAGCGTGGTCTACGGTATGTACACTCTGCTTGAATTGAAAATTACTGACCTCAACCGGCTCGAAGGATACCGAACTCCCGGCGGAGTTCACATTCTACCCCTCAAATGCACGGTCGAACGAATTCGCACTGTACTTTAACGACTACCACGAGACTCTCAAAGGTGCTGGGTTTGACGAAATTGAGCTTTACTTGCCCTCGTATGGAATGTGGATCCATTTTCCATGGACCTGTCCGTTGACAGTGTCAAACCCAGATCAGGTTTTCCTGATTCGCGATAAAGGTGTGACCAGCCACCGGAACTGGCGAGCCATGCTTGCACGTCTAGGTGACTTCTTGTACCATAAAAGCCTCTCTCTCTCTAACGAAGCATTGGGCGCAGACTAATAATAATTTTGTCGCGGCACTCGGTCCTACTTGCCAATTTTTCCTAGCTTTATTCGTGCACACACACTCGTTATCTTTTTGGGTTATAGTCATCCGACCTGGCTATTTTAATTACCTCGTAGTCTCAGTAGTCTCTTTCTTGATTGTCGTCATACCTGCTCGTGGCATTACCCTAGATACTTTTAGTTCCATCGTAGTTCCTATCCTACCTACATGTGGCAAATCCTCATCGTTACCGCGAGTTCTCCGAAATTTTTTGCTCACTGGCGTTGCCTCAATATCAAACTTGAAGCATGTGTGCGTTTCAGGAACTTCCGGCAGATACCGGCTAGATGATTGATATATCACTCGTGCTTGCTCCGTGCCATTAGCCTCATTTTGTCCCTTCTTCCACTATGCCCCGAGGAGGAGGGAAAGGAAAACGAAAGGTGTCGGAAGACCTTCAAGAACAGCACATACCTTTCGATAATCCGGCGGTCAAACGAGTACACTTTACGACTACCAGCAATTCGGGCATTCATCAGGCTACAACAGTGCAGAACAGACTGCCAATAGTTCGCACTATTCCACCTGCAGCTGCAACATCTGGGAATTCTGGAACTAGCCAAAGAAATGAAACAGTCGCTGGCACTCCCCCTCCTTCGCCGACGTCGTCCGCACTGCCCAAAAAACCCACTCAGGTAGATTCATAGTGATCGGTGTCAGACCGATATTGACTGGCCGTTCCAGAATTCACAGTTGCTGGACGATTACGCCGATAATTTCCAGCTCTTGGGGGATCTTCTTCTCGAACACGAAGCAGATGTCGCCATCGGGGAGACCTGCTCTTGCACTGCGGATCCTCCGCGTCGGCGATCTGTCCAATGCCACGATTGTACCGCATATGCAGCGACATGTGAACCGTGCTTTGTGAAAGCTCACCTGAATAATCCTTTTCACTGGGCCGAGGTTTGGAACGATGACAGTGGATTCTTTGTTCGTCATGATATATCTAAGCTGGGGCACGTTATCCAACTTGGTCACAATGGACAGCCTTGCCCGTCCCCAACCGCTGAACGCCTGTTTACCATCGTCGATCACAATGGGGTACATTCTACTCGGTTAGCGTTCTGCGGGTGTCAGGAGCAGCCACCCAATAAAGTCAGGCAGTTAATGCGCAGTCGGCTCTTTCCAGCGTCAACTCGGGACCCCAGAACGGCGTATACATTTACAGTTATGAAGGAATCGGCACTGCATCATCTGGAATCAAAACGCTCCGCGTACGATTTTATGGGAGCCCTACTGCGTCTAACCGATAACTCCTTTACTGCGGATGTTCCGGTAAGTGCCACAATTCCGGTACAAAGCGAGCTTTGCGCTGAGAAATAATGTACACCAGAATCCATATGCGAGTTTCCTTCGGGCGTCTCGAGTATGGAACTACTTGACTCTGCTCAAGCGCTGTGGGCAGATGCATGGAATTGATGAGCTCCTTCCCCATCGACCGACTGGAAATCTCCTCTGCTGGTGCCCGGCATGCCCAGAAGCTGGCTTAAACTCCGATCCCAACTGCCCTGAGACCCCACCTGAGCTCCGGTATGGTTGGGAGTTCAACAGTGTCATTTTCTTACCTCGGATATTAGGCATTTAAATCAGTGTCAACGAACTCTCGATGGAAACCACCAATGTAACCAGTTCAACAAGAATACGGACCCCGACGATGTTTCCCTTTGCGCTGGAATGGCCTATTTTCCCGACGATCAGGAATACAAAGATTACCTGAAGAAAAACCCGGTTTCACGCGAGGTAAGTGTTGCCGTCGGCCCTTACACTCGAACTAATGCCTCTAAAAAATTGCCCAGAAATCGACCTGCAATTATTTGAAGGCGGTCAATAAGCAGGATAAAAAGAAGTTCAAGAACATGGCTATAACTGGGACGGTAAACTGTCAGTGCAGCCACGTGTTTATTCTCTCCAGTGTCGATCTCATGTACGGCGAGGGGTAAGTGCAGCCTTTTTCGAGACGATGAGATAAAATGACATCTGAGGGTAGATTCGCGAACTCCGATTGCGCTCTCGCTATGGCAATCCGCCAGAAGCAACCAGGCAAGGGTTTAAAGTTCGATCTCCGCTTTGAAGTAGGTGATATCAGCAATGTCTCGACATATGACATTGCATGCGAATATGTGATCCACCTCAAGAAACGTATGAAAAAAAACTTCCCCGATGTTGCTGATGTTGTCGCTGAAATGGATTGGGGTGTTCCTGCGCTTCATGTTGGGGGGCACCAGGATGATTGCACTTATCTCTTCGAGACGTCCTATATTGAGTGCATCGGCCACTTCCATGGGGAGACAGCGGAACACTACTGGCCAGAAGCGAATCAACTAGGTCCCATTGTGCGGCAAATGAACAACGGGCATCGACAGGACACTTTGATCTATAACCATGGGGATTGGAATCACAAGAAAACCATGAAGATTGGTGAGATTTATACCTCACGAGCATTCTTTGATTCTCATAGGGTTTACCAGCCGCTACGCTTGCAGGAGAAATAACCCTTGCCAAGACACGCTACTTAGAAAAACGAACTCATTTTATTGGACTGAGTATTACCCATAAAGACCGTCGAGCCAGCTGGATGGCGATGAACAGGCGAGTACGCAAGGAGGGTAAAGAGGTGATAAGCGTATACAAGCACCGTGCGAGTAAGAGTACGTATCGCGCGGATCACTTCCTTCCCACCTTCATAACTAAATTTGTCGACAGTCCCTTCTCAGCTGGCAATTTACAAAGCCATGCTTGCGCAAGATGATAATTTGGCTTCCACGATGATTCCAAAAACCTCAGTCGCCCACTTTCTCAATGACGGACTCAAGATTCAGGATCTTCAGTGAGTTTCCGTTCCATGGGTCCATTGAACGACTGCTTACCCCTGGACAGGCGAGGTCTCCAAGAGTTAATTGCCCAACGAACCGAACACGAGTTGGTCGCAGTTCAAAAAGAAATTGATGGCCGCAGTTCGAAGCTTCAGAAACTCGTTACGGCGTTCCGACAACAGCAGAAACGGATAATGCCGAGCGTCGCTGATAAAGTGGCCGCCCAGGCTGCAGCATCTCCGGCCCCACCTATCGAAAGTGAGAAGCTGTTTCTGCCGTCAGATCTAACGGCGGTAGAGCGAATGAATTTGGATCTCATCTCCCTGGGCATTGAAGAGTCTCGGTGGCGTGAGGGCCAAGCATTTGATGCCCTCCGGGCAACTCAAAACCTCGTAAAAACAGTCACCGCTCTCGGAGATCGGAAGAGGAAGCAAGAACGACAACAAAAGCAGAACACTAGAGCAGGCGATCAGATCAGCGAAATTGTACGGCGTCGCAATGTTCGAATGGCGGGATACGAGGCAGCTCGCCAAGCCATGATCTCCCTGGGAGCCCTTGATGCATCTCCTGATTCGAGATTCCCTCTTCTCACCGAGACTGATTTGTTCATGAAGTCAGTTCGACAAAAGCGGCATGTTGGTGATTCACAGAGAACGGATGGGCGATTATTTCAGGCCCCGGTTGGTGGACTTGAAGTTCCAGTCGCGAGTACCTCGAGCCCTGTTGACATCAGCACCTCAACTTCCGGTGTGAATCTCTCTTTTTTTCACCGCGAATGAAGTCCGCTGACAATTTAATATTTTTATCCACATAGGAGCTGGTACTCAGATGGATAAAAGAAAATCGGGTGAGTGGAGTTTGGGCATAATGAATCCCCACATATTAGTGTTGCGCAGGTCCAAGAGTAAAGAAATCATCCACTCCTTCAACCTTGCCCCCCAAAAAAGACGACAAGCCAGAGCGCCCGGATGGCTGGCTCTGGAACCTCGGGAAAATGGCCAAGATGACAGACGAGGAAATGAGGGAGTGGACAGAAGAAGGTATTGTCTATTAATTATATGCATGATGATATCAACGTGCGAAATTGCGTCAGGTGATCGCGTCCAGTGGTTTCGTGCTGAGGCCGACGTGCAGCGCTGGCAAGAACAGGGAGAACAAAAACTTGCCGAACTTCTCCGAACTGTCCGAAGCTTCAAGAAGATGTCAGCTGTATGGAAACAGCTGGCCGAGATGCAGTCGGCAGACCGGCCAGGCGCAAAGGCGTACGCGAGACAAAAGGCAGCAACGTATCAGCGAAGGATGGAGGAAGCCGAACAGTTCGTCGTTGGAGCCGGTTACAAGGAGTTATTGGGAAACGACGCCAACCTTATCCGCTTTGTGCGGGAGCAACGAGCCAAGGAGGCACAAATATTTGCAGACGCAGTCGCTTCTGCACCAGAAGACTTAATATTAGATTAGTCCTGTTGGATGTACATAACGGACATTCAACCTTTAACGCTTTACCCGGCCATGGGCAGCAGCGTAAAAATGATCTCTTTACTCGTTTCGTGGCCGAAACAATAGTTGCTCAGTACCCGTAGCCATGTTGTCATGATGTTGAGCATTATCACATCATAATAAAGAAGTGGGATGGCATAGTGGTCAAGAGCGCGCCTTATATCGATCTTTGGTCCGACGTTCGAATCTGCTTGGTTGCGCTTTTTGGCATTTTAATCCAGTTTAAACACCAGATTAAACACCAGTTTAAACCGGCAATGGGTTCTGGCCACCCTATGAGCATCCTAAACCTGATTAGTTTAATCAGGTGTTTAAACGATCATTTGCGTCTAGACGCAATTTGTTTAAACAATCGTCATATAGATTCTTTGGCACCGAGGATTGATATTGCTTGACTCATGAGGACGTCATGAATGACTCAAAACTGCCATCTGCCGTATTACTGGCTCATGATAGCCCTGTTGGCTCTGATCCACTGCCTGCACTCCCAATATCCATGGTGGCACCTACATAGAATACTTTAATGATGTCAGGGGCAACCTTAAGCTCGGCTGTGGCTTCATATACTAACCTGTCTGCAGGACTTCCACCTTCAGAGATTCCACTGGCCGATCAGGAACCTGCTCTGATTCTCCATACAATGTCCCGGTATGGCTGCAGCTACAGATGGCAGACATCGAAGGCCACAAGTGCGTGATGTGCAGGAATGCGGTTGAGAAGGAGGATCATTGACCTGGTATGGTGAAGTCAGTCCAGTAGCAAAAGCCAGTGTGAAACCTCTTGGGTATATCTAATTCAACTTTTGTTTGGGCACCTAGGGATATGTTCCACTAAATAAAGCGGGTAAGGCCGACAAGCGGCACAGCCCGTTACCAAAATTGATTGATTTTTAGCAACACAAAGCTCGCAGTTTGGTCTCAGTCAAAGTCAAAAATCATACCGAAGGTGTGCATATCTTCGCCGGCCCAAAACTCGCTCGGTGAATAAAGGACCCCTATTGTTCTGTTGTTGAACTTTGAATTTCTCTGAACTCAGCAGTCTTTTATAATTGTTTATTTGGGGTTCAACATGGAAGATTCTCAGATCATTCTATGATACAAAATGATTCCTAAAGAACTTGTTTTTGATGTCCAAGCACAGTCACACTTCCTCGGACTCTTCTGGACTTCTCCCACTCAGAGTTACTTCTACGGTCTCACGCTCACAACGCGTTCGGCCGACGCTAAGCTCAAGGTAAGCTCATCCATCACATCCAACTTGGGCGGCACTCAGTTGAACTTCCCCGTTTATGTAAATTAATTCACTACATTTATTATGTTGTGGTTCTAAAAAAGCAGAACCAGGAGCAACAATGGGCTGCCCAGCCTAAGAGCTGGTGAAGCCGAAAAGAGTTCATGATGAAGCATCTCAATCTCAATGTATTATGTCATGGATTACGAAGCGGAACCAACCAATGGCCGAGGGGAAATGCTGAAGAAGTGGTGGTAAAACGGATTTCTCACCGACTATGACAAGTTAAGCTCCAGGGTTACATGCTCAAATATTATGCCAGGATCTACACAACACAACCATAAGCAAAGCCTGAGGAAAACAAAGCAGAAGATGCCAAACCAAGTTCAAAATAACTTCATTTTGTCATGGGATCCCTATGAAGCACAACGACAGCAATCACCTAGGGAGACCAAATTCCGAAGCCTTGACGAAGAGATCGTTGCGGACTGATGAAGCTAAACCAAGTTTAAGATGCATATTTCACTCTGCATGAAAGGCTCACATTAAACACTCCTGGCTTCTACGAGATTATTACCATCTAGCCAGCCAGAAAATTGCAAGGATGAGAAAGAACTGAGAAACCGAGCCATTTTAGAATCTGCGAGGTGTAGTTGTTGAACTTGCACTGCAGAAGAGGCCAGAATGAAGGTGGGAAATCTAAACTAAACTCAAATTCCACAAAATGTACAGCTGCATTTGGTGAATTGATTCATTGCAAGCCGTTAAAGAGCAAGAAAATCAAGGAAGTTGGTGAAGCTCGACGGCGCTCCAGTTTTTCCAAGATTCAAAAGTTTTGATATTATAATTGTGAATTACACAACAGCGAGACCATATAATCCGCGACGTTATCTGCGGGCACATAAGGCAAATTAGAACGAAACCGCTGCCATGCTTTCCCGGCAGCTTCGGGTGCATGAATAATCGCACATATCATGTTTTACCGGCATCAGCGGCATTTACTCGGCTGGTTGTGAAGCCGAAGTCTTTGGCAGAGACAATCATTGCTGACTCACGTGTAATGACGAAAATGTGATTTACTGCAAGTCCTGAAAATAGGGCACCCTAAGACCCTATAGACATTCCCCCTTCACTGGGGGGGGGGGCGGTGAACCGGCGTCGGAAATCTCTCCCGGCACCCCTGGGGGCAGGTCCGGAAAAATCGGGGGAACAGCTTTAATTGGTTGCATGGAGCGTTTGGCCTAGCTCCAAAAATAAACAGATGGCCCCCCCCATCCAAAGAATAAAATACATAGGCAAGTTCCCTTCTGAGGTGGATGGGCTTTCTGCTTCAGAATGGCTGGACAGGGTCAAAGCTTCCGCGAGGAAAGCCCGCATCACTGGAGAATCGCGCGTCTGGTTTACCAGAAACCGTCTCAATGAAGATTTTTTGCACATCATCGAGAAAGGACTGCCGCGACCATTTGTTCGCGAACAACGTGAAAAACACCGAACTTTCACTTGGAATTTCAACAAGCTCTGCATCGCAATCCTTAATATTGAAGGTTCGAATCATATGTACTACAAAGCTGTTTGGATATTTCTAAGCAATTTTTCAGAGAAGGCGAAAGTGCAGCGGACAACTCACACTGTCAGCAGCACGCCTACTAGCGGAGGCACGACGGCGACGGCGCTTGATCAAGCGGTCGAATACGCGAAGCGTCCTGCGGACACAGCTATCTCTCACATTCAGAAGGTGGCCAATTTAAGGAGTGAAGGTTTCGGAGCAAACGGTATCAGGAAAGGTATAGTCTTTCCTGCCCTCCACTAGTCCGTCTCTGAGTTATGGACTAAATATTTATCAGCAGCTATCCAACAATCGCGAATCGGATTGGTCACAAAAGGCTGTGAATTCTGTGTGAATCAAAGATTGGGAATGAGGAACCTTGCCAGGACTTACGAAGCAGTTGGGCCTCTTTCCCTGGGTATTGCCGCTGCCTATGCTGGATATTAACTCTATCGATATGCGACGGAAGAGAAGGGGCAGCCCTAGGTGCCAGTGACGGAGTACGTGTGGGATTACAGTCAGATTACCCAAGATCTCAATACGCTCGCTCGAGATCTTGTTGAGGATGATTAGTTGATTTAGGCAGAGTGAGTTGAGTTGGTTCTCGAACGCGAGTGCAGTATGAATTCCTTTATAACATTGATTTGTACCGAAAATGCGAAATATTGAATTCACCACTGGCACACGCGATGAGATATCTGCCTCAACCTACCAGGAGAGGCCGTAATAATTTTCGCACACGCACCATACATACTTACTCGGGACCCCCAAAATTCCTCTCAGCGCCAATCATCGTCAAATGAAACCTAGTCCTTCCCAAGAGTGAGGTTACATGCGCCAAGTTAAATTATACTCCTGCTTTGGCACAAGATCGTCGATCGCACTCCCAGCTTCGCCTCGGGAAACGCAGTGCGTTGTGCGCCAGATTCCCAGGCAAACCATGGGGACGAGCAGGTCATCGAACGGAGTTCCGGTACCGCCGGCTGCGATGTTCGTAAACGCCCATGTTTTGGAAAGTTCGTGGCGCCAGAGCTGCTAACATGTTTTCAAGACGGAGATTAGCCGTGACTGGGGCAGAGAGAGGAAGGAAGCTCACCTTCGCGAGGTACTTGACCTGGTCCGTACCAGCGTCGCCCCACCGATAATATTACGGCCGTCGAGCTCCCCAGCAGATCGCACGTCCCGCGGAATAGCCAAACCGTGCACCTGCATCCGCCATGGCCATGGACTCCAAAAAGTGCGCGGCCTCGGCTTAGCTTGATGGTGCAGGAAAGTTGGCCGGATGCATATCGAGGCTGATTCAGGTTGAGCAGCGAGCGCCGAAGGCTATGGATGACTCACCGGTACCCGGGTACTTTCGTCGACGGTGTTGGCGGGGTCGCCGAATCAGCTGGACAGGCGCCTACCACGTTACCTATCATAATGTTAGTAGTGTCGAGAAACCATGTGAGAAAAAACTCACCACGCAGCTTGAGAATACATGAAGTGGGTGGAATAAGAGCGAAGCTGAGTCGCGCGCGACCAATAATTAAGAAGTAGTTTTTTTGGTTTAGACAGTACATTGGTATGACAACCTTCGTCTGAGCTTGGCCAGTGTAGAGGCATTTGGTAAAGAGTTAGAGGCCGCGCGTCTATGCCGTGTCAATGACACAGTTACATCGCGTCTGTGCTGCGTCCCCGCCTCGTTGACGCCACGTCAATGCGCGTCAGTGCGCGTCAGTTCGTGTCATTTTTACCGGACCTGGCGGTCTCCTGACAGTTAACTTTGATCTGGACACCACTGAGCGTCGGACGACCTACTAGCAACAAGGGGCCGTCGGCTTTCAAAAAATAGATATGGGGTTGAAAAGTTTTTTAAGGCTGAAATTTGAGGCCCCCCCCCTACCCCTCCAAATGAGGAAGGAGTTTCCCATCCGCAATATTTTGATGCCATCAATCATGCCAAACAAGGCCAACTCAACTCGTGGTTGGTGCAAAATCTCGTGTTTAGGGTTCCGTGGTATAGCTTTTGTAGTGCGGAGGACTACCCTCAATGTGAAAATGTCGCTTTTGAGGACTCAGACTCTTTTAGTTAGCCATTCCCCCTTCTGAGCACACTGTTTTCAAACATGGGGATTCAACACCGTACACAAATTCAACCCAAGTGAGAATAAATTGTGAGAACAATGTGAGATATCAATAGTTCTTAGTCTGTAAGGTTGGCGTAGGCTTGAGCTTCCCCATCCTGACAATGGTGTAATATTTGGGCACTCTTAATATGGCATTCTGAAGTATCTCACACGTGTGTATTCCCAAAAGGTAACTGTCAGCTGCTTGACGCTTGGTCTGGCTAGCGTCGGCTTATTAAGCTTTGGATCATGGACGTGAGTGGTAGAAAAAAGCCAGATATTTTTTTTGAGCTGTGGAAATGCATTTTTGAGCCACTCCCCACTCTTTTGTAAGACGGTGAAAAAGTTTTTTTTAGCTCGACCTGGACCCCCTATTCAACTTGGGGTAAAGGGCCGTGGCAGTTCCCGGCATGCAACTCGTACTTAAATTTTTCTTTCTTTTGGAATATATGAAAATGAAGTGGTTCACCAGGGCAGGGGATAAAATGATCATGCATTAAGGTCTGGATCGCAAACAAAGTATTTCAGGCTGAGTGATCACAGTGTTTCCGAGGTGTAGCGAATGTAATAAACCATCGGGTTCGCAACTGGAACCAGTCGAGAAATTCCGTCGTGGTACCATATCGCACCGTGAGGCTTGGAGCCAAGAGATAGTTTATAGGAGGGAGCGAAGACTGAAAGGAGCGGTCGCCTGATCGGGATACGCGTAAGCCAATAATAGGAGCACTGTTGACGGTGTAAGGCAAATTAACAGCAAGCCGAGAGCAGCATGGATAGATTCAAAGAGTAGTGAAACCAGATTCAAAGGTCATGCCAGTGGTCAAGTTGGTTATGGAGTCTCTCATCTTTTTGGACAGCACTCAGACGAAGGTATGTTCATTAATGCTCATCAAGGCAATGGAACAGTGACGGAGAGGAGCGAAAGACGGAAAATGCCGAACAGGGGACCTCGGCTGGGTAGAACAAAAAACTTTTTTGTTGGTTTTCACCGAGTAACTCCTATTTTTCCCCCAGTAGGTAAACAAGAGCAATTGTACAGCCGCTAATTTCATTAGAGTTATTTCAAATGGAACGGGTAAATGCATTAGACAAAAATAAATTATCCTAGATTCCATTTGAATTTACTGTTATTTTCTGTTTAAATGACTTGAGAAAGCGTCAGATGGGGGTCGAAATTGACAAGGACAATACCTAAAAATACAGCAGTCTATGTAGGCTTCTCCGTCATTGCGCTACCAACGGCGCTACCAAGGCTGTAGTTGAGCGTGATTAGAATACTCTGGACGGACACCCACACCTGAATGAATGTTTTATTTATGGATTGCTGGCCCGTTGCGTTCACTGTGTCAATGATGCGCCGGACCTCTGCCTGCGCGCGTGTTCTCCGCCTCGCAATAGTTGCGCGAATATGGCCGAAGTAGGGCTGTGCGCCGTGCCCGTCGCGCCTGTTCAACGGGTTCCGTGCGATGGGTATCCGACCCGTTCCGTCGGTGGTTGGAAAAAATAAACGACGGGACGGATTGGTGAGCTGACGGCTGTTGAAATGACGGCCATTGACCGTTGTTGACGGGCGACGGGTCTGGCCGTAAAAACCATAGAAATCTTTGGCGATTTTGGCGTCAAAATGGGCTCCCTGCCTACTAAAGTTCGCACACCGGTTGCTAGACATGAGCTCTCTCATACTGTCCTTTCTTGGGCCAGTCCGCGAGATTGGTGATCAATTACCATATCTGGTTCATCTCACATATGATTTTCAACTCTTGCTTCAACTTGATAAGTTATATTCAACTTGATTTATATTCTTTCCCGATCGAGGTGGCACTTCAAATACACACAGAGTGTCGATAATGGTCCCATTTTGCTTGCTGGCCTGCTTTCCTGGAGCCAGAAACGTAAATTTCAGCTCTAGTTGACGCAGAATTTCGACTTCCTCAAAGCTTTTGATTCAACTGCAACTTTGAGGTGAATTAAAGCATCTTTCTGCTCTACTTACATCGGTGCATTAACTTTCGCAGAACCGAGCCCGTTCCGTTGGCCGTGACGGCCGTCCCGTCGAGGAATTTTTCAACCACTCGACAGACCGTTGGGTAACGGTTCGGGCCCGTCACTCACCCATCGAAATGACGTCCGTGCCCGTCACGGGCACGGCGAACAGCCCTAGGCCGAAGCGAGTTTAGTCAGCATAAGATGGAGATGTGCACGCGAACACACGGCGAGGTAGTGGACAATCATAAAAAATGTGCTGCACAAGTCTTTCTAGACGTCGAGCGGCCGTAAACTCATGCCCGCGTAATGTGATGCAAAAATCTGTCGGATCATTCCGAATGCGATGACAAAAAATTTTTTTACATTGTTTGTGCATGTTGTTATTTTTCACCGAGTAGGGGGTATTTTTCCCCGAGTACGTAAACATGTACAATACTCAGCCACTAAATTCACTAGGTTTTTTTCTAATAAAGCGATAAAAACGACTTCACACAGCCACTAAAAAGTACCTCACAGTTTTTGTCACTGACCCGAATTAAGGTCCCCCGAGATATGAAAGAGACGATCCTTATTACATAAATACTCGTAATATCTAAAATTAGAATTCCGACGGCCCTTGACGGCAAGTTCCACGGACACATGCGCCTGGACGTCCGGCCAGAGCTGGTCGGACGGATAAACAGGGGATATGCGGGATTCAAAACGAAGGGTGGTGCATGTGTGGCTCCTCCAAGACAAACTTCCAGCTGCTTAAATACCCAGACGCGGTCCTCGCTGTTTGGGAAGATAACGGACCACGTGGACTTTCACGACTACCTTGCACTGCGCGCACAGGCCGCTGGGAGTCCGGCGCTCCATTCTTCATATTTTGTGAACGTGCAAGTGGATACCATATCGCAAATAACAGTGTGGCAGCACCGGTTCGAGTTTCAGAGAGAAGATAACGACTGGGAAACCGTCTTTGTGAGTCTACTCGTGGTTTCCTCGATGGTCCCACTGACGGGGTGAATGCTGCAGCTTCCATTTGATCGCTTTCAGCCTTTCACAAAAGACGAGACTTCATCATATGCAGACCTAATAGATCGCGAGCGAATATTGTCTGTTGGCATATCAGTGCTCGGCGGTCACAATAATGCTTCTGGCCCGTACGAACTAGCTTTGGACTTGGTTTGGGTCACCAATAAGGAGAATATTGAGGAGGACAGTCCCGACCCTCATGTTTGTTAGTCTTCCCCGTTCCTGCTTTTTGTCAACTGCTTAATAAGGACCCACTGGAAAGCCAGAGCCCGACATTGAGAAATAGCGCAAGCAGATGCAGTGATGGATTTAGCAGACACTTCTTCATACATTTAATAGTAATTGTTCTGAGATGAGATGGTGAGGTAGCAAGCGCTGGTGATACAGTCGGCAACAGATAATCATAAAGTCATGAGGTCGTTGCGCGTGCTTAAAGCACGACACAACCACTGCAGCATCCACCTGAGTGGTTCTCGCTGGCATCTGGGCCGCCGTAGTTTCCTCCAGACCCTCCACCTCCGGGGAGAACAGGGCGGCCAGTCTGTTGCTCCTGCGACAACGCCTCAGTTTGCGAAACATGCACAAAAAGGGGCACGCACTTTGTTGTATTGTCTAATCTCACGAACAAGGTTGATGAAGGCCTCGTCGACATTGATACGCTGCTTGGCCGACGTCTCGATGAATTTGGAGCCAAAGTGCTTCGCGAGATCCCTCCCTTCTGTGCCCAAGGATCAAACCAGCTGCTATCCATCCTCGTGTGAGACACTGACCGTTCATCCCGACCTGGCGCTCGTATTCCAAGTCGCACTTGTTGGCCACGACAATTACGGGAAAGGAGTCCTGGTCCTTGACGCACAGAATTTGTTGATGGAAAGTGCTGATTTCCTTGAACGAGTCCCGCGAGGTGATGGAGTAGACGAGGAGGAACCCTTCGCCAGAGCGCATGTACTGTTCCCGCATGGCGCTAGGCTGGGGTCAGCTATGCTGGCGAGGGGTCGAGCATATGACATACCCATATTCTTCTTGACCGGCGGTATCAAGCACGTCCAGCAGTGCAACCTCGTCGTCGATAACACATTGTTTTTTGTATGAGTCTAGAGCCCCTTTGAGCGCCACACTAGAGTGCAAGGAGCGAACATAAGAACCTTCAATAGTGGGGTCATAATCGATCTCGAAATGACTTTGGATGAACTGGATCGTCAGCGCTGACTTCCCGACACCTGAGAGAGAGGTAAGGCTCTGGAAAAGGGAAGCAGGGGACTGGATGAACCTCCTCCGCCCACTACGACGAGCTTTGGGGAGTTTTAGCGGTAGTAAACGACTTGGCATTGTTCGTTGACTACCTTGTATTCTCTCAGAAATTGTGCCTGTTCAAAGTTCAATAGACAGAAATGAGGGCTGCAGAGGAGACGCACTCGGCTGGTCATGTTGAAGGAAATCCGCGACTATAAGGATAAGATGAAAGGAAAGCAACGGCGACGGCGGAGAAGGAAAGAGGCCTTTTGATCGCCGATCACGAGCGGCCGCAGGAGCCACGAACTCAGTGCAACAATTCACAGGCTGTGAATGTATGGGACAAACACTCAGATTAGGATAATCAAGTATCAGACATATGTCGACCGAGCATTCAAGGGCATATTTTTGTGCTTCAATCAGACAGAACCAAGATGTGCCAATAATCAGACCCCAAATACCCCAAATGTTTCTCATGCAGTACATAAATTCGATCTCACATTCCCCTCTGTCAGCCACGACCACCTCCTCCACCGCCTTCACTCGAAGTTGACTCGAAGCGCGTCCCGGATGCTGTAGTCAGCCTGATCGCCAGTTTCCTTAGCGACCGCCATTATTCGTTCTCTTAACGAAATCTCTCGAATTCATTTGTACATGCTTGGTTCAATCTCCATATGGCTGTATCCCCTTTGAAAGTTAATGCTTTTGCAGTGGCAGCAATTTGGCTGAAATCATTTCTACCTCAAAATAATGAACTGCGGCTTGGGAATCTAAATCTGGATTCTGGTTCGCAGACACGCCACGCGTTTCAACAGCTTTCAACTGCTGTTGAAAGAAATCCTTATTTGGTATGTCTTTCGCAGATCAGCACAGCGCGGAACAGCCTTGAACTGTGGCCACACAAGCTCGAGGAATCCCCAGTTTTCCGCGCTCAGGGCCCACTCAAAAGGAGTCGTCAGTCTAATTGCCTTCCCTCCTTCCCCCATCATCACCCCACTGTATCCCCCGCAATCCTGTTCCTCCCATGAGTGCGAAGCTTCAGGCCGGTTTCTCCTGCAATCAAGCCCCTTAGTAAGAGCGTGCAAGCGTCAAACCAGATACTGCTCATGGCGACTCATATTAAGCCTCAAATCACGATGAATGCTTGGCTTGAAACCAGGACGGCACAAGACTTCTCAAGATTGGGACACAAGAACCCCTCATGAAACTTGAGACTTGAACACCTTGGGATGGCCGGAAGATTCTTCGATAAAGACGGGAAGGTGCAAGACTTCTCAGCGTTCAGATGCAAAGGGTCCTCGAGCTGATGGCTGAAATATTCGTCATACTGCTCAAGATCAGCTGGGAACCTGTCGAATCACGGCTGATATTTCGCCTCTTCTGCCCCGTTCATCGCCTTCCCACCATCCTTATCCCGTTCAATTCAAGTCTCTGGTACTGGTAACCCATACTCTTTGACCTCAAACGAATCTCGCTAACAATTCTGGAGACAGGTTCAACATTCAACATGCACCGTATGGTTTTATTTACACGCGCTTCTTGATTAAACTACTCAGCATTCGGAGGATGAGATGTACTGCTTTTCATGGCCGCTGATGGAGATGAGGGGTTAACGCGCACCATAGGCGTCTACAAGCCCCGCATCTTTGATGCTACAGGTGAGATCGGTCCCATCCATATATGCGGATACTTGACAACTTTTAGTTTCTCAAACATCAACGTTTCCGCTGCGTTCTCGCACGTCGCTCCGCCCTCAACTCGCACGTCACCCGCGCGCAGTACTGCGGCTACACCCAGTGTTCGATTGCCCATGTTCCGCGGCATAGCTGAGTAAAATTCAACTTCAACTAGCCTGCTACCTGATACTTATTATTTTGTATTTTTATTTTTATTTGGGTCCTCCAGGCTACGTGAGTTCCCCGATCAATATTGCGTTTTTTTTAAGACTGCTGAACTATAGCCCTAGCAATATCGGCGACCCAAATTTGGATCTTGGGGAAAATAATGTTTGCATATGCTATACCCAGTGGAAAAATCTGATCCTCATAGCCCCATTTTGGGTACCCAAATGAATTACACATATAGCTAGATCTGAGATCAGATGATTTTTGCAAATTCTTCTGGGGGGGTGGCTCCGGTTACCTCCGGGGTCGGCTAATTGGCCAGGGCCGGTGAGGGGAATATTAATGTAGGCTGGTATTATAAAGATGGAAGGCAGCTTGGGTAACATTGGGACAAGATTAATTAGTTACCTCAGGTGGACCAAAAGTTGTTACATATAGTGGTTGCTTGGTCCAGTGGTTAATGATACTTCTTTTTCCAGAAGTGGGGAAAGCAGGAGGCTGCGCGTTCAATCCCCACCTTGAATGCCTTTTGCATTTACCATAAAAGGGCAAGCACAGCCACCTCATGTATTAACACAATTCATACATAATGAGTTTCTATAAGACAAGCCTTATGTTAAAGAAAATGAATAGCAGGTTGTAAAAACGCCTGGGTAATGTCGGGCAACTGTGAGATAATTTTCTTTAACACAGTCAGTAGTGATTTCAGCCAGATTGGGAGCAATTTGAAGCCTCATCATTTTCTATAGTCTGACAGACCTGTTAAAGAAAGAAAAAGTGCAAAATGGAGCCCAGCTGCCCAATTCGACAAAAAAACCAGGTTGGAACCAAAAAAGCCAGGTTGGGAGAGATTTGAGGGTTTGGGTACAAAAAAATAGGGTTAGGGTGGCAAATAGGGCTTAGGGTACAGAAAAATGGGTTAGGGCGGCAAAAAGAGCTTAGGGTACAAAAAAGAAGGGTTAGGGTGGTAAAGGGTACAAAAGAATGGGCTAGGGTGGCAAAAGGGGCTTAAGTTACAGAAAAAATGGGTTAGAGCAGCAAAAGAGGTTGAAGTCCAAACAAAGCGGTTAGAGAAAGACGTTAGGGTAGCAAAAAGGTAGCTAGAGTAATGAAAAAGAGCTTAGAGTAATGAAAATGGGCTTAGGGTACAGACAAAAGGGTTAGGGTAGCAAAAAAGGCTAAGGGCACAGAAAGGAAGCCAGGTTGGATCCAATTCAGACGAAAAGAAAGAAAAAGCAAAAAAAAAAAACAAGATCAGGCCCATTCAAGAAAAAAGCCAGCTTGGACACAAAAAGCCAGGTTGGAGCCAATTCAGACCAGAAACACAAAAAAAAACACATTCCACAAGATTGGCGAAAACATTTTGTTGCTTTAAGGCAGCAGCGGCCTTAAAGAAGACAACCTGGCCCCAGGTTGTCGGATCAGATAGTTATATAGAGGTGCAAACGAAACCGAGAGATTCCGTTAGGAAAACGGATAATCAGCAGGAGGCGTCGTTTGACTCGGGCTTATGTGAACCCTGGCGTTTGACCCGAATGCTTTTTTGGCCAACCTTCCGTCATTTGAAAATTCTATGACTCGAACACGCGGGAGCGGATTAGAAATGGCTCACTGCCGAGTGCATGGATGCCTGCTCGTCTTGAGTATTCTCGCTGTGAGACCTGAAAAATTGGACGGTCGAAAACATCCATACAAGTACCGGCGCTGCAGGGGCGTTGGCTGGAAAATCCCTCCCTATATCCCTATATCAGAGTTCCAAGATTACTGGACCACTGTCCAGTGGTACTGTTGTGCACGCCTGCTAAATTTTCAGTGCTGTTCTATGAGCTGTATCTCGAATTTCAACCAAAGCGGTGAATGGCTGTACAAAGCCACCCATCCACTGCTAGGTATCAAGAATGTAGTATATTCAGCGTCAGCAGGAAGTTCCTGGTCGAACCGGGCTTGGCCCATGAAAGTGGAAACCAAACCAAACGTTTTTCCCGCCATACAAATACTTTTTACTTCATGACGTGCGTGTGTACTCGATCCCAGTTGATCGAGTCTAGTGCTGTCCATAATTATGATTCGAGCTGATGTCAATGTCCAATCCGCGTAGCGAGTGGCTGAATTAATCTCACCAAGTATCAAGATTCTTAGATATTGGTTCGAATAATGCACTGGTGTCGTGCACGCGCTGCCAATACGAGATATTCCACCCATTTACGGGTGTTCAATGCGGTTCCGAGGTGCATACGGTGGATGGTGATAAAATAGATATTCGCGCTCCGCGATTATAGTTGAATGAACCAACGAGACAGCCATATTGTATTTTCTTTCCTCTTTTGCCACGAGGGGCCCAAAAAATTATCACCCGTACTCCAGTAACACGAATAAAGGACATCGGTGCAATGGTGTAGTGTGCACGCCTGCCAAATTTACTCGCTCAAAGTGGGGACCAGCACCGCCCTTTCCCAGAACGGCATATTTGCTTTTGTTTGTTCTCAATCACAACTGTTGTTCTCATGTTTCCTTGCATATCTCAATGCTCTTTCACGGATTCTCCTCGCTTCATTGAAATAAAATGTTCCTAGCATGTATGGGCCCGCTGAGAACAAAAGAAATCATCCAATCATCTTGTTCTATTGTGATTTGGGGATATGAGTGTTGAAATCAAGAGCTTTATGGGGCCTATGGGGTAGATAACAGTAATAAAAGCGGACAGACTCTCTAAAATATAATGAATACTTCGTTTGGGTTTTTTATGCGCCGTTCCTCAGGCCTCCCGTAGGTCTGGAGCTCAAATATTCCCTCAAAAAGCCTTTTTGGACAACAACCAAAGGTTTTCACTGGTTTTTGAGGAGTGAAAAAGTTCCTGGAGGAATAGGGAGGGCTATATAAGCGTTCAGTTTGCGTAAAGTGACCAACTCAGGCTGTGCTTTCGTTGAACGGCCTGAAATATGTGCATGTCACAAATGCGTGACAACGGTCACTCTTCCCCTGGTCTGCAGCGTTTTTGTTCCGTTTGACCGCGCCTGCTACACAATCTATAAAAAATGAGTCTCAAACAGTTCATAGAGATGGAAAAATGAGTATAGCAGCAGGAAACTTCAATCTGATGGCATGCCGACTGGTGGTGGATGATTTAATCAAATCCCGCCAAAAAGCTATCTCCTCTTTCAATTCTACATGAAACATCCTACTTCTGCGGAGAAAACGCTAGAAATTTAGCCTGTACTGAGCGCCCTCATTTTCAGTCTTATTCCGCAGGGATCTCTCAACCATGTGATTAGTTGCCTCCCATTTCTTGTATTGGACAAAAATCAAAAATCCGCTCTGAAGGCGCCATTCTAACATCTATTTCACTATGGGTCTCTCAGTTATTCAATGGGCTAAAGAGGCGGGATAAAGAGCCTTAGTGTTTACAAAACAGGAACTGAGTGCTACAGCCAACCAAACAAGGACAAGCCTGCCGTTCTGATCATTGATGGTGCCGGTCCCCACTCAAAGTGTAGCAACAGGAGGCACCCGTTCGACTCGGGCTTAGGCCACATGAGCTGTTTGAAGATTGTTCTTCTTCATCTCCCTTCGTGTAAGAATGCTTTTTATGTACCCGTGTAGCTTGAAAATGCACGGTGTATGCAGCAGTTATACTGTTACTTACTTAAAAATTCCGCGTGGACTCTACTAGTGCTGGCCAAATACGAATACGATACGCAAAATGCCGTATCGTATTCATATCCATATCATATTCAGTCCTCTGGCCTGTATCATATCTGTATCGTATCGTATTCATATTCAGGCCTATGAATACAAATATATTTTGAATATATTTGAATATATTATGGGGATTTCCCTGGGGTGAAAACTGTCTTGAATCTAATGAAAAGCTTCTTAAAGTGCTGGGAATTGAAAAAAATTGAAAGCATGTAAACTCTGCGGTGCAAATACTGCCAGAGAGGCGAGAACTCCGCTTTCAACATATCCATCACGGGATTTTTTTCGGCCATGTGTGGTTCAAACACCGACAAGCACTGCGCCGCGCTGCGGCCAACGGATCTGCTGCAGAATTGATATATCAGACAGAACTTTTCAAGTCCACTAGGAGGGATTTCATACTCCGACCGATGCTGATGAGGCTGGGGTGGCCAAAACAAGAACTGAGCCATATGTATTTTATTCTTCGGATGGGGGGGGCCATCCATTTATTTTTGGGGCTAGGATACTGCCTACGTCCTATGGCCAAATTTCCCATTCGACAATTTCGACAGTTTGACACCCGGAAATTTTGGCGTGACAGCCGAAAAAAAAATTGACAAATCCGACAAAATCTGGCCGAAATCGAGCTTTTTTGTGAGACTGCATCGTGGCGTTGGAGACGGCGGAGCACGCGGCAAGGTAGGCGGGAGGTCGTGGAGGGGAGCAAAGGCGGGAGAGGAGGGGGACAAGGGGGATGGGGGAGGTTGTTAGAGCCGGAGGCAGGAACAAAAACGACTGAATTGCACTTGTTTGCCCAGAAGTAGCACTGTTGTAGGGCCCAGGCAAGAAATGCTCCAGATCAAATTCTGAGTCGGCACACCTGTTTTGTAATGCCAGATGTGCATGCAAGACGATGTCTCGTCAATTTAGAGAATATTTGACCCAGAAAAAGATGAGTCCGAGGGTCAGTTGTCCAAAACGGGTAACCACGCCCATTTCAACCTCCAGTAGATTCCACAATTCTTGAGATATGCATGCAAGACGGTGTTTCCCAATTTAGAGGCTAACGTCCATTTCAATCTTCCATTAGATTCCACAATTCCTGACAGTTGGAATTCCAGATATGCATCCAAAACGGTGTCTCTTCAATTTAGAGAATATTTGACCCAGACAAGAATGAGAACGAGGTTCAGTTGTACAAGACGGGTAACCAGGTCCATTTCAACCCTCCAATGGATTCCACAATTCTTGAGAGGTTTTGTAATCCTAGATATGCATACGAGGCAGCCGCTCGTCGATTTAGAGAATAGTTGACCCAGAAAGAAATGAGTACGAGGGTCAGCGCCCATTTCAACCTTGAAGGTCCCGGTAAACCACAGAGGCGATAGAGCAAAGCTGGTCCTGACCACCCGGCCCTTAATATTATAATTAAATACGGGGGTCGTAACATAATATAATCGTACTGTAATGTATTGTAACCGTGTGTAATTTTGAGGCTAATATTATGGCGGGACCGTCTTTAATCGTAATTTTATAATTACATTACATTATATTTGAATATAATCATAATATTATCCAGCCCTAGTCGACAGATTCGCTGTGCTCAATGAGCAGTTGCACGACATTGAGGCGACCCCCCTGCGATGCGAGATAGAGCGCAGTCCAACCATTGTTTACTGTTTGGTCGACAGATGCGCCGTGCTCGATGAGCAGCCGCACAACGTCGAGGTGACCCCACCCCGATGCGACATGGAGCGCAGTCCTGCCTTTGCTGTCTGCTTGGTCGACAGATGCGCTGCGCTCAATGAGCAGTTGCACGACACAGAGGCGACCTGCCTCCGATGCGAGATGGAGCGCAGTCCTGCCATTGTTTTCTGTTTGGTCGACAGATGCCCCGTGCTCGATGAGCAGCCGCGCAACGTCAAGGTGACCCCACTCCGATGCGACATGGAGCGCAGTCCTGCTTTTGTTGTCTGCTTGATCGACAGATGCGCTGCGCTCAATGAGCAGTTGTACGACACAGAGGCGACCTGCCTCCGATGCGAGATGGAGTGCAGTCCTGCCATTGTTTTCTGTTTGATCGACAGATGCCCCGTGCTCGATGAGCAGCCGCGCAACGTCAAGGTGACCCCACTCCGATGCGAGATGGAGCGCAGTCCTGCCATCTTTGGTGGCTTGGTCGACAGATTCGCTGTGCTCAACAAGCAGTTGCACAACATTGAGGCGACCCGCTTCCGATGCGAGATGGAATGCAGTCCTCCCATTGTCTTCTGTTTGGTCGACAGATGCGCCGTGTTCGATGAGCAGCCGCACAACGTCAAGGTGACCCCACCCCGATGCGACATGGAGCGCAGTCCTGCTTTTGTTGTCTGCTTGGTCGACAGATGTGCTGCGCTCAATGAGCAGTTGTACGACACAGAGGCGACCTGCCTCCGATGGGAGATGGAGTGCTGTCCTGCCATTGTTTTCTGTTTGGTCGACAGATGCCCCGTGCTCGATGAGCAGCCGCGCAACGTCAAGGTGACCCCACTCCGATGCGAGATGGAGCGCAGTCCTGCCATCTTTGGTGGCTTGGTCGACAGATTCGCTGTGCTCAACAAGCAGTTGCACAACATTGAGGCGACCCGCCTCCGATGCGAGATGGAATGCAGTCCTCCCATTGTTTTCTGTTTGGTCGACAGCTACGCCGTGTTCGATGAGGAGCCGCGCAACGTCGAGGTGACCCCACCCAGATGCGACATGGAGCGCAGTCCTGCTTTTGTTGTCTGCTTGGTCGACAGATGCGCTGCGCTCAATGAGCAGTTGCACAATATAGAGGCGACCTGCCTCCGATGCGAGATGGAGTGCAGTCCTGCCATTGTTTTCTGTTTGGTCAACAGACGCACCGTGCTCGATGAGCAGCCGCGCGACGTCGAGGTGACCCCACTCCGATGCGAGATGGAGCGCAGTCCTGCCATCTTTGGTGGCTTCGTCGACAGATTCGCTGCGCTCAATGAGCAGTTGCACGACATCGAGGCGACCCCCCTGCGATGCAAGATGGAGTGCAGTCCAACCATTGTTTTCCGCTTGATCGACGGATGCGTTGTGCTCGATGAGCAGCTGCGCGAGGTCGAGATGGAGCGCAGTCCTGCTATCTGTGGTGGCTTGGTGGACAGATGCGCTGTGCTCGATGAGCAGCCGCGTGACATCGAGATGACCCCACTCCGATGCGACATGGAGTGCAGTCCTGCTTTTGTTGTCTGCTTGGTCGACAGATGCGCTGTGCTCGATGAGCAGCCGTGTGACATCGAGGTGACCCCTCTGCGATGCGAGATGGAGCGCAGTCCTGCCATCTTTGGTGGCTTGGTCGACAGATGCGCTGCGCTCGATGAGCAGCCGCGTAACATCGAGGTGACCCCCCTGTGATGCGAGATGGAGTGCAGTCCAGCCATCCTTGGTAGCTTGGTCGACGGATGCGCTGTGCTCGATGAGCAGCTGCACGACATCGAGGTGACCCCTCTGCGATGCGAGATGGAGCGCAGTCTTGCCATTGTTTTCTGCTTGGTTGACAGATGGGTTGTGCTCGGTGAGCAGAGAGCGCACCCCTTCAGTGTAGCCCATTTCGGAACACATACACAAGGGTGATGATATGGGTCTACCCCAAACCTGGGTCCCGTACAGATTGAAGTGATGCAATTGGTACAAAGCAGCATGTTGGCTGCTTCCATCCTCCAGGAGACGCATTGTCGAGGGAAGTAGCACCTCCTGGTCCCGGTCATCGCAAAGCCGCAGGTGATGGAGCCAATATTTTGCAACATACAACGAGATTGGGTAGTCTGGGAGTGTCTCCTTGGTCATCGAATGGTTGGCATCGGCAAAAAGGAAGAGATAGCGGACACAAGTTTGGGCAATAAATTTGTAGGAGACATCTTTCGTAAGGTTAATGGTTGCACCGAATACCCGCTGGAATTGGGGGGAAAGGATATAATCCTTGACCGACGAATGTGGGAGAGCGATTGACGGTTTAGCTGAGCCATCGTTTTTGACCAAGATCAGGCCCTCTAACAACTTGAAGATGTCAGAGTTGCCCCGACGCCTATTCGGGTCGTAAATGGATTTAGCGGGGTCAGAAAAGTCGAACGCGGGGTCGGATAGGCGGAATGCAATAGCATCCGCCAGCTCGTCCGATGTAACTGGTCTGGCGGAAAACACAAGCCACCGGAAAATTGCTTGGATAAATGGGAGGAGAGCATCTTTCGCCCGGGTTAAGAAACGGCCGTAAATCCCGAACAGATCAGCTGGGAGGGCAGTGAGGATCTCCTCCCAGTCGTCTTCCCAGGGACAACCACCCAGTTCAATGAGGAGACACGCGGCCATGCGAAACCTGTTATGCAAGTTAGCTCGGGGACGACTTACGGCGCGATGAGAGGACTGACATCCCGTTGCTCTTCTGCACAATTTGCTCGGTGACATGCTTCGCATATTTGTCATCACTAGCCCAATTTCCGACTCCGGGAACTTTGCTGCCAACGAAGGATCTAATGTCGCCAAGGGAGTCCACAGAACCAAGCTCGATGAAGGTTACATTCTTGAATGCTTTTTGGAATTCCTCAAAAGGTTGACTGGTAAACAGGAGATGCGGTGCATTTTTGGTGGGATGGCATAGGCTGTGAATGAACTGGACAAGAGGCTTCCAGTCGGTCCTGTCACATTCATCGAGCCCGTCGATGACGATATACGTCGGGTCCAACTCTGAAAGTAAATCTTCGAGCACTCTTTGAAGATGTACGCGCTGCGGCTGTATAGTTCCGTTTCCCAGCGATTTATACAGCCGATGAAGAGCGCTATAAGGCGAAGGCGACCGTCCAGAGAGCTGCCAGATGATCGACCGTAGCATGACGTCCATGCGCTGCCTCTCGTTCCTAAAATCGAAATAGAAATATGCAACAGCAGACCGCTCGGGGGGACAGGCCACGGTGATTTCTTCAATCACTGTCGAACTGCCCGTGTGGGTCTTGTCAGTGGCAGATTATGTGCGTAGTAGCGATATGAATCACCTTAATACGCTCTTTCCGGTACCAGCTGCGACCAATTATTAGACATGGGATTGGAACCGAATGAAATTGACTTACAGATTCCTTTGATCCATAAAGAGCCGGGTGTGGCCTTCCATTTGACGAATCGGTATTCATGTAAGAGCCAGCGGCCAGTGGCTTTGTGATGGAGGCTCCGCAGGTGGTACTGTCTATCCTTCGTATCGGGAGGAAACTCCAACCACTTGCCCAAATCTTCTACGAGTCTAGACATAATTCAGTTTGAAATGTATTCAACACAGAAAATTTCAATAACCCTAACCCATGACTCTGGATCACAAGGGATCCTCCGCCGGAAACCGCAAATAAATTGGAAACGTGCATGTGGAAGCCGCCGCTGCTGTTGTTGAGAAAGGACTTTGGGAAAAGGAACAGGGGACACTTCACCGACATACATATTATTTGTGGAGTTATCAAAATTCACAGTGGGACCCTCCCCCGTACCCCCGCCGCCACCGTTTACGCCGCCCCCTCCACCCATACCTCCTTCGCCTCCTGGGGACAAGAAATCATGATGTTGACGTCCCAATAAATCTCCCTACGCACCAGAAATGTAGTAATTGACGGTCTTGGATTCATTACCCTGGCGAGACATGATCGTTACAGCGCCGATCTTATGTGGGTGGGACACTATGTTAGCCACCAGCGACGATTACACCGCAGAAAGAGCCGCCCACAGAAAGGATGAGGAGGATGTATTCCTGCGCGGTGGACTTGGAGGTGGAAGACAAGACTGGTCACCTTGAGCGCCTCGTGGAGAACAGCACGCACTTTCGCACGATGAATGTCCGAGAAGGAAGCAATCGGAGTCCGGGCCGGCGAGGAGGGACTAATCGCCATTGAAATCTTCAGACAAGTCCGAAGCAACGCAGCTGTTTGAGGAAACGAAAAATATATAGTATTGGAGCAAGGAGTACAGGGGTATCTGCGGTGCACTTGCGCTCCCGGTCCACCATGCAACACGCGATGGGGTGTACCCCGCTGCGCGCGGGTCGTACTCGATCACGCACGCCGCACGCCGCGAAAGTCCAAAGGCGTAGCCTCGAGCCTCCATCCAGCCCTCCGCTGCAAACCGCAGCATAG
The DNA here is from genome assembly GCA_029282285.1 of Mycena rebaudengoi. Classification (NCBI taxonomy): domain Eukaryota; kingdom Fungi; phylum Basidiomycota; class Agaricomycetes; order Agaricales; family Mycenaceae; genus Mycena; species Mycena rebaudengoi. Next base: position 53,878 of record JARJCX010000200.1, on the reverse strand, counting down.
CGAAGCACACCGCCCGGGGCCAGCAGCCGCGCTGCCCCGCTGCCCCGCCTCCACTCCCCGCGAAAACGGTCGAGCGCAGGTCTCATTCGAGGACAGGTGAATGGCGCACGAACGAGTAGCCGCATGGCCACTGGCGCGTGCTCCACCCACACGCGCTGGTGTTTTTGGGCTATGACAAGGAGGACGAGTCGCATCACTGGTGAGCAACCCGCGCCGCGCGCCGACGTGCAGTGCATCGCGCTGTGGCCGTTTCGTCCAGCGGGACGTGCATGCTTTTTTGTGTGTATCGTTTCATTCCCCCCTTCGAGTCTCCTTTTTCTTTAATTACCTTGCCTACTAACTTACCTGCCTCGCATCTCCTTCTTTCCATCCCTCCCTCCCTTTTACGCCGTCCATTTTCACTGTTTTTCCGTGTTTTCATTTCTTCCGCTTTCACGCATCTCTTTCGCTTTCGCGTCTCAACTCTTTCGCTTTATATGCGGCTGCTCTCCCCTCTCTTGCCCCGTACCTCCTCCTTCATCTCTTGATCCTCCACTCCTCCTTCCCTGCGTACCGTCCGCCCTCGCCCTCCGCGCTACTGCTTCTCGTCTGCGCCGCTCGCCCGACGCTTTCGTCTATATCCATGTTCCGTCGCTCATGATACACCACACGTGGCGCGCTTTGCATTCGCTTTCGCGTAGATCCCCACCCGCAGTTGTTCTGCCGTGGAACACTATGGCTTTCGACGCCATCCGAGGTACGTCTACCTCCCCCAGGCTTTATTCGGAGCGCACTGAGCTCATGCGTGTCCCAGCAACCGCCTCGTGAACTGGTGCACGCACCGCGCTGTTCCTCCCCTGCTCGCTGCCCTGTCCCATGACTGCTAATACAAGTTGCGCTCGGATTCCGTCGGAGGTAGGCGCACGAACGAGCTACTCCGTCCCAGGATCGAATATGCCGCCAAGGTGCGTCTCGGTTGTTCATGTCATTCGAGTACACGCTTCTCCTTGCGCACGCTCCTCTTCCTAAGCGTAAATCTCCCGAGGACATTCGGCGTACTCCTGTCTGCTCTTTACACCGCGGTTCATGATCCGTACTTTGCACCGTTATTTCCACTTCAAGGCCTCAAGACTCCAGCTGACCTCCTCACAGTCACGTCCTCAATTCGACTCGCACGTATCTACGCGGCATTGGCTTTACTCACTCACCCTCCGGCGCCATCGCACGTGTCCCGGTGGGCGCCCCTCCGCCTACATCACAACTGTCGTGCGTCATGGCACTCTCACACATGAATACCGCTGGAAAGGCTTCCCTGCAAGCGCTGTCTTAACGCTTTACGCCTCTCCACCGCAAGCTTACATACACTCTACTAATATCGGCCTAAAATCCGGGAGCATCTTACTATTTATTCCTGTGTGACTTCCTCTCATTGGATTTTCCTGGAGATCTCTGGCTGTATGCCTTGCCCAAAACCTCTGGCCGGTGTCCAATAAACTTTCCCCACCCCCCCATGCCATTCTCCAGATATATCGTCCCCCGCCCACGGCATATTGTAGCTCACCAAATTTTGCGTGGGATGGTATCCAAAAGTTCCGCCACTGGTATCGTGTGGGACTCTATGGTACTCCCTCGGCCAGTTCACGCAGCGTGCTTACGATATTATATAGGTCAGGATCTCATGTACCCTGCGCTCGCGACCCAGCATGTCTACGGGGTAAACGCTGCTCCATGTATATATTTCATTGGGCGGGTAATTGTACATCCATGCCTGCAGCGGTGTACGGCGCTGCGGATTCTCGGCGGAATGTCCTCCCTCCGGCGCACACAATGTTCTTCTGCTCGGTACGGTGCGTTTCGCCTGTCTAATTACTGCTGGCATTGTCGCCCAGGCTATCGTATCCGGCAGCCGCGACTTGACTGTCATTGGCAAATATATTTATTGGGAAAGCAAATATTCTAGCATTCGCTGAGCCCTGAAATATTAATAGCGGTAAATCCTAGATCCATCTCTGCAATTGTACGGGTTTTCTGTGGTACGCTCTCCCTTCGTGCAGGTCGTCCTCACGGTGTATGCATCCCAATTACTGCAATGCTCTCCAGTGCAGGTACATTCACCCGTTTTCGCATCGTGTGACCGAGCAGAATTTACAGAAACAAAATGTCGCGCTGGGAATGCAGAAATAAGTCTCCTCTGCTGTAGATCTCTGGGTCCCATTGATACTAGGTCCTTGACTCGTGGCTCTACCACCGAAAGACCAGGCGAATCGGTACTACTACCCCGCCGACTGCTTCTCCTCTCCGCCTTACTTATCGGCAGCTTTTAGGCATGGTCTCTCATCTATCAGTGCTCTGGTATGAATATACGCCGCTTTGAATCGCATTACGGGTAGCCAAATTGACCGTCAGCCTGAGGAGCGTGCTAAACGTTCGCAATCGTTTCCCTACTCCACAATTTGTCTTCCTCATCCATCCCAGTTCTTCAGACTACGCCTCCATTCGCTGATATCCACGCGCAAGCCGCATCATTCGGCTAAAGTCTTGTCTCGACGAATCTTAGCACTAATGTCAATGTTACGGGTTTTGTTAAAGCTCAAGCTCCCGGGGTGAGGGCAGCGAGGACGCTATGATGCGCCTCATCGAACTCGAAGGTCCACGCGTTGGTCCCATCGATAGGGGGAGTGCACTGACCTGCTTAAAATACGTCCCTTTCGTGGGCACCATGAAAGGACCTTATTGATTTGTAACAGAAAGTTGACAAGTTCATCCAACTCGAGTATGTTTTGAACAGCATGCAGTTTAGCATGACGGATTTCGTCCCTCGTGCTTCAAACTTCCGACCCATACCACTTGCCCATACCACTTGCGCTGCTTCTCTTTAGGCCCAACGTAGATGTTAATGTCCTTCTGTGTGCTAAACTGTCTGTGCGGGCGACAATTTCCACCTGGCATGCGTTTGGAACAAGTTGTCAATTGGCTTCACCCAGATGACCGAGAAACGTCCTCACGCAAAGCGTACTCCCCGGGAAGTCCCTGGAGCCTGCGTTACCCCAGCTCTCTTTAGCCTGCGTCCTCTTCACAAAGGGTGCAGAGTATGTGCGGCCCGGCGCTTGGCCGCACCCGCGATCATCAGTGTATGCGCATGTTATCCGCCAGCGTTCTCCTTTAACCCCCACCTGCCGCTGCCGCTCTCCGCTCCTCAACGTCCCAAAATGCCTTCCACTTTGTCCTCTACTCTCAGCCCCTGTGGAAACGCTGTTCTAAACCCTGCTTGACTCGCCTCCACTACGCCACTTTCGAAATCTTCACCTTCAGCCCACTGGACCTTGGGGCCCCGCGTGAACCTCCTGTAATACCATTGGATGCCTTCGAGCTCCTGTCTCCCATATTCGCTCCCTGAAATTCTCTATATGCCAGCAATTTGCGTCCTCCAGGGTTTTGGTACTTGGGAACATATGCCTGTTCCTGTCGGTATGTACGCTCGCGCGGCCATCAAAACTTACTGGCGCTCTCGCACAGGTTCATTATCCCCGCGCCGACTCGCAAATCTGATCGGCAGCCGATTCCTGTTCGCCCAGCCGCGCGACAATACTGCGCCATCGTGGAACAGCCTTACTGTCTGCGCCCAACGGCCCCCTTCCACGTTTCTTCCGGCCACACCTCAAGGAACGAGTTCGCCAGGAGAATGGGCCCGTTTTTGGGATACTCTAGACACTCATTTTTCGATTTTCCGGGAATAATCTGGCTGCCCTGAGTCTCCATTCGCACAATTTAATCACAGGTGAGTTGCCCCGTGCCTTCCCCCTCCGTCCCGCCTTAGGCACGATTTTCACGGCCCTCAAACTCATCATGACTCCCGCTTCATCACGCATGCCACCAATTCTTTGCCAGTCACTATCCCGGCACTCTAATTTCTTCGTGGTCCGTCATTAATTTACGTTGTATTCCTTAACGGAACGGCGTAGTTACTCTCACCCACCAACATATGAGCACCAACAGCCCACGGATCTCCAATTTACTGCCACCGCATTCCCTCTCGCCCAAAGGATCCGATCCAGGTGCGTTATGATATTGCTATTTACTAGCACACTGCGCTAATTGTTGAGCTAGGGCCATGTCGCTCAATTGCATTCCCATTCAGCAGTGAGCGACCTCCTTGTATCAAGACTCTCTTCACTTCTCCTTGTACCATCTCTTTGTATCCTGTGCGTATCCTTTCATGCCTGTTCCATTTCGATAATTAGCCATTTAGGGGGCGAGAGGATGAAGAGATGGGCAAAATCTCAACGAACAAAGGTCTGAATGAAGGGGAATACATCTGGAAACCTGTTTTAGTTGGATAGAATTCACTGATCTATGTAAAACTTAATAGAAAGGATCTTCTATGTAGAACTATGTAGGCCGCGTAGGCGGGTAAGGGCCTGATCGGGTGCACTGCCTAGCAAGGCAGACCCTGCGAAAACACAAGCATATGCCTTCGCAACTCTGCCTTGGTCTCGAGCGTGACTCGGCCGTGTCACTCGGGTCTGGACCCATCATTCTGACACGCTTCCCGACGGCTTCACGACGCCATCAACGTTGCATAAACACTCCTCCTCACCGTCCCCCCGCCAGATCCCGCCTTTCCCGCCGCCTTGCTCCCTTCAACGAAGCTTCCATATTAAATGCTACAGTTACACTGTTAAATTAGAGAGTGAATAGAATCACTGGGATGATATTGTTGTATATTGTAGCCAAAGAACGCCATGGATTGGGACAACTTTAAAAACCACAAGCCGTCCTCGCGGTCGGGGGCAGCGAGCAGAGACGAGAGGTGGTCGTTGGGGATGATTGATCAAACATCAGCTGATTCACGGGGAATTCTCGGACCGCAGTGACTGATGTGACGAAGCATAGGCAGAGGCAGATGCCTACACAGGCAGTGCACCCGATCAGGCCCTAAGATGCATAGATCGCGTAGATTTCTTCCCCTTCGGGTAAACCTAGGCAAACCACGCGAATATCTGATGAGATTGATGCCGCACGTCAAAATCTTTCCAAAAATAAATTGCTGCCAATGGGGGCCAGCACGAGCGTCGATTTCATGTCTTACTGCGTATCCCGACAAGTACAATGAACAAATTTTGCAAATCAAATTACTTGGCTTGTGGGCCACTGCTTCGCATGGCAGTACAAGTCCAGTCCCGGGGTATATAATCATGGCATGTGCACTGTGTTGATGTCCTCGATGGTCCATAATTTTGTTTGATTTAAGGCGATTTTTGCTTACATAAATAAACAAAAAGAGTGTCACCCGTCACTAAACACTTGGTCAAAAATGATACAGTAGTTGTAATAGTATTAGGCAAACCCTGGTATTTTGGCAACCCCTTGTGAGAGATAAGATAGTGGTCCTGGTACTGTCTCTGGACTATCTCCCACTGCATTTAATGTATTAGAGTATCATTTAGGATCGAAAAGTCCCAATGTAGTTTGCTTATACTTCCTAATTTTCCCTCCTTTTTTTTTGGTTAGGATTTTGACATGGTGTAGGGGGGGAAAGAAAGGACAGAATTTATCTTGTGTCTTCAAAGAGCATGTAGAGATGGAGGACAAGCACACAGCAGATCCGAAGTGGTTGGATATGAAGGAGATAGAAGTGGAGACAGGAATGGAAATCGGCATGCCTACGTGGTTTTCGAAGTATTAGTTGATAATCGTGAATGCATTCCCGGTGTACGGTGTATGACATCTAGACCATCGAATTCAATGACCATTATTTTTATTACCGGAGGTTAAAATTCCGAACCTTAAATTATCGAAAGCAGATAGAATAAATATAAGATAGCTTCTTGCATGAGATCACTGGCCAGACAGACCCTACTAGAGATTTTCATTAAACACTCACAGCATACACGGTGAGCGTAGCGTCTTTCTCGCGATATGTATGAAGACCAGAGCAATGTTTCTCAAATTGCCCTCGAATCTCGTTGAGGACCGCGTAGTTATTCCGTCGTGAAACCATATATTACCGTCGGTAGTGAACATGCGACTTGTAAAATGCTCATCTCCATGCTATATCATCCTGCGCAGCACCCTACGACCATCACAATTAAAGCGCAATACCAGATCCAGTTGAACCTGCTTACTAGTAGTAGACAAGCACAGCACTGCGGGAATAGATGTCAGCGTCGTCATCCTGTACAATGGCAAGTCTACTGGATCATCTAAGCATCTTTGACAAGAACCCGTTTTATGCAGCAAATGATTTCGGATCCATTTACTACCCATACTGATGACCTGTCCAGGCTCACGGGGAAGTGAGTATATACTAGAAGAATAGGACTGGGACTGGGCCACTCCCATCATCAGTGCCTCAGTTCCATTGACCAGCTCTGCCGAGGATTCCCGCTACCATTAGGTAAGGGTCTTAGGGCACCCTAATTTCAGGCCTCGCAGTAAATCACATTGACTCATTAGTGATTGTCTCCAAAGGTTTCGGCTCGTCGTCCAGCCCTAATAATCGGTGAGAATAAACTAAAATAAGGGGAGGGATATGAACATACTGGAGTATGGCTGCAAGAAGCCACTGATGTTTCAGAATTGTGGCCAGTGCGCAGTTTGCACATAATTCGAGTGATTCGATGTTACATCCCAATCTGCTGGCGCATTTTTGGAAAGAAACTTGTTGATGGAGGGGAGAATCCATGGATCTGTGAGTTTGTGACAATCTTGAAACCGTCAATTAGTAGCAGTATGAGACAGAAAATGATGTATGACTCGCTTTTGATCTTGGTTCAGTTTCAGCAGCGCAGAATTCATGCCAGGAGACGATCTCCCTTGGATTCCAAGACCCATGATGGATTTGAGACGAAAAATCACTGGTCTGGGAATATGCACAGGCAATTTGTTCCGGTGGCTAGGGAATAAAATTTAATAAAGAATCAGTTATGCAGCTCAAACTTGAGGAGAAAATGGGAAATACCGCTGAAAGTGAGGATTGCAAGTCTTGAGTGAGTATAAGATGAGTTTATCCCACTTGAGCATGTATCTTCCGCTGATGGCTGGATCATTGTAGGTCGCAAGAAAATCGCCAAAACCCTGGACTTGCAGAACTTCTCCGTCCATAATGACCACACAATATTTCGCATCCGGAAAAAGGGTGCAAGCTTGAAAGGTTCCTCAGTTACCTGACAAAATCCATCAAACAATTCAGTGAACAGCTGACAAAAGGCCGGGCGGGTCTTCTTGCCGCAATAAAGACTCGTAAATGTGAGGCCTAGTCAATGTAGTTGCTCAGAAAAGATAGCAAAATTGAGGCACAAGCTTACGGTGTGTTAACCGGTCCAGAAAGAGAGTGATTAAAGGAACTTTTTTTCCTAACTTGGAACTTTACTTGCGTGCCAGCTTAACCGCGTTGAACTTTACTTGACTTTACGTGACTGATCCCACGCGTGGGAAATTTAACTTGTACGTGCACGGTTGGGTGGATTTCTCTCGCTGGGGCTGTAGTCCCCTCTAAGACTTCATATGACAATTTGTATAGCATATAAGACATGACTTATCCCCTCCTCAAGCATTATAGCAACAAATGACGTAGATGAATTACTAGCAGGCATCACTCAGTGTTTCGGTGCGAACACCCATCGAGAACAATGCTACGGTTCACACACCAGCATGGTTACAGTGTATCTAACTAGGGAATGCACCCATGAAAGCTTAAGACTGCATAGAACCCGTTCTGGCCAGTAGCTGACGCAACACTATCATATGTTAACACACAAATTTAGTTGAACTCGCAGTGCTTTCACTTGACTTTGCGTGGGGCTTTAGGTTGTGTAGCTTCACTGTGCGTAGCTTTACTTTATCGTAGCTTTACTGTGCGTAGCTTTACTTTACCGTAGCTTTACTTTACTTGGAACAAGTTGATCAAGGAATTAGGATGATTGACTAATGAAGAGATATTAAATGGTTGCACGGGGCACTGCTAGCCCAGGTTCAGGATTTGATACCCAGTATCTAGTCTATTACTGCATATCCCTTATGGACGGACGGCCACACAGGTGCACCAACCTTCTGAGGGAAATGTCGCCCAAGGGAATAGAGCCGGAACGAGCGAAGACAGGCACGTGGGAAGACCCTCTGAAAATAAAAGGGACCTGGTTCAGGATCAAATCGCATTAATACATCGTTCCTTACCGAGAATGAAAAGCCAGCGCCAGGCAGTTAAACCCTCGTCACGATTCATACGTCCTAAACCGTAAGCAATGGCGCCACCGAACGCCCCTGCCAGAGTCGCAGATGCGAGAATGAAGGCCACTCGCACGGAACGCTCTTCCGTTCTGGAAATAAATGATGATCCCATGACTGAATTTCCAGATGCCAACATACCTGTACCAGAATGTCAAGAAATAAACCAAACCCGGGAAAACTCCTGTAGTGCGTCAGCGGAAGCCTTTTCGCGGGCGATATGCCGGGCGTGTGGGGATTGCGGAGTCGGGAGTCGGGCGCTGGGGCGTCATGCCTAACAGCGCGGAGGGAAGGGACGGGGTGCTGGGCGCCATTGGAATGGAGAACAGACGGAGGGGCTGAGACGTGCGGTGGCTTGGGCGTGCGGGCAGCGGCTGTTGCTGCGCTGGCGAGGAATTGTGCCGGGGGTGTGCGGATCTGCGCAAAGATGTGGGATTCGTCGGCGAAGCCGCGCAGGAGTGGTGGAGGCGTCAGCGTAGCTGGGCGTCGAATGGGCGGGAATGGCGCGTCAGATGGGGACCGGCAGTTGCCGGGCTTCTCGGGATTTGCGCGGGAGCTGCGGGAATGAGGAGTTGGTCTGCGTAGCTGCGCAAGGGTTGGACAGGGGTCTGCGCAGCTGCGCGATGCGTGATATGGAGCGGCGCGCGCAACAGCGTAGATCGGCGGTGTCTTTCGTCATGTCATCGGCAACACCGGCACGGCTCATGCTGCGCAAAAATTGACACCACATTCACGGGATTTCCAGCCCGCCGCCGGATTTCATATGCCGTTCGAGAACGGATGGGTAGATGTTGGCCAAGTCTGGGCTCATCAGGAAGGGAGGATCGAGAAGATGGGGCTGCTCAATTTTTTGGGAGAAAATGAATAGATACTCAATGTGTTGAGCATCGGGAAAGCAAAACGGACGGCTTTTGGCGGCGATGGATGGAATCGAATGCAGGGGTCGAGGGGATGGGCTGAAAAATCCGATCTTTTTGTGAGGGTGAGCCTCTATGCTCCCATGCAGTTCTAGGTGTTCAGAACCGGGGGGACGGACCCCGGCGGTACTAATCGGACTCTGCGTAGCGGGCCGGTTCGGAGCTGCAAAAATTTTGCGCAACCTATTTCTGCTGGTACTGATGGGAAGCAGAACTTCACCGCTGCAAGAGATAAGGACCTTTACTCGGTAGGTGCTCTGTTCCAAAATACATAGGGCTCTACGCTAATTCGATTAACAGCTGCCGTCCGAGCAATCGATGCAGAGGCAATGAGGGCAATTGAACCCTCCCTTCTCCCTTCGTGCGAGGTATATGAAGCCTACGACCAGCAATACTAGTATGATTATCAATATGATCATTGGCCCGAGAGCGGTAGGCTCGCGGGACTGAGCAATCCCGAACCTTCCAACTGTCGCATTCAGGCAGCTAATTAGCGCCCCGTCCGATGCCTCCATGGAATTTTCCCCTCCGAGCGGAACAAGGCGATTGCTCGCATCTATAATGAAGGTGACTGCGCCGCCAGGAGAAAAGGTCGCCGTCTCGGTCATTTGGGTGATATCGGCTTTTGTCGCGTTGAGAATGCTGAGTGACGTTGAACCGAGGATTTCACCACAGTCACTGCGTACATGGGAGATGTACGGTGCTGGCTGTGTCGTTATGAGCCAGATAGTCTTCCCCTGGACTGCAGCCCGGAAACCAATCGCGGCGAAGTAGCTTTCCACTTGGCAGCGATCCTACCCGCTTTACTTAGCTGGAGTGGGATGGCAGTGGTGATCACACACCTGGTTAATAAATTGACCACAATTATCGGCAGGTAACTGCATGGTGATTTAGCCACGTAGTGGAGGCGGAATGAGAAATGTAAAGATACATACTTAGGGGCGAAGGAACCTTGTTCCGTCGGCAATTGCCAGCCGAATCGACAATGATTTGATCCAAATTTGATCTGCTGGTGTTTGTTTGCGCCGACTCCTTTCTCTTCCCGCCTTCCCCATGCCGCCAACGACCGGTGCCGACCTCAAGCAAGTGGCTAAGCAGTTCAACGACGCACTTTATGTCATTCGAGAAGATGCGCCAGGAATCGAGGCGCTTGAGCCGCAAGCTATTGCATGGCTAAAAGATGCTCGTTACACAATAATGTGCAAACTTGAAGAAGCGTCGGTGGTTCAGTGATCTGTGTTACGCGGAGTTCTGACTCCACACTCCCCAGGTTCAACCAACTCGAGGCGTCTCGCGATAAACCTCCTCAACTACGGCCCAAATGGATCGACCCCTCGCACCGCCTCTATCTCGCCACAGATTCCATACCAATTGAGTTACGCCCATACGCGGAAGAATTTCGTGAAAATCTGCATGTGTTACTACTCAATTGCGAATTCAACAGCTGCACCGCATCCATCTCGATGTTTGGCCATATTGAGCTCAGCATCTTCTTCCCGGCCGTGACGCGCGCTCTGTGTGGAGGACGAATTTTCACGCGCGTCTGGACGCGAATCTCGAGGCACATTTTCTGCGGCGCGTTGCGCTGGTCCGCTTGGAGACCTGCGCGGTGCGGAGGATGTCGAACTGAAAAAGAATAGCGAAGGCAGCCAGCCGGTGGCAACCGCGACATTTAAGAGCGAAGAGGATGAAACGGATGAGGGGAGCAGCTTTTGGGAGTTGAAGACCGACTCTGACGGTTCCGAGAGTAGTCTCAGCGACAGCGATGTTGAAGCCTCGATTTGATTCCGCACCTTCCCTACTTTCGGAACCCAGAACACTTCAACTTTCCGACATTCGCTGAGAGGTGGGCAGACTTGTATAATATCTTCTTTGAATATCTGACATATTCACGCTGTTGCAGCAATCACATTCAACTATTGTCTTTTGACCCATCTTTTCTGATCAGAGATGCGACCGCGATTCATTCTGAGTCAGACCTTTCAGCTCCTAGGTTCGAACTTCGCAGGAACACCAGTAATATTGAGTGTACGAGATACCCACAAATCCAGATCTTCTGCTCTTGTTCATTATACCGTGAAGTGGAACGACACTGAACTTCCTCCACGGTGATCTGAGGCCAACTCAAGCGAGTATCCAGTGCGCTAACAGAAATATTAATGCGTCCATTTTCACGCGCCTCGTGAACAGCATTCATGAATGCTACGTTATATCCACAGTGATCTTCAGTCACTGCTCGTGTACCGATAATGGAGATCGCCTGATTTGAGATGCAATATGTCGTGACGGATTTACAGCAATGCATAGAAGTAACATGGATACTCCCTGACACGGCGGGAATAAATGACTTTGTGGAGTCTCAAGGTATTTAGTGCCTGCGCATGGCAATGAGCGCATCCTACTAGTTCAAGTTTGCCGCCTCGTTTGGAGGGTCAAAACGGATGAACATAGCCACCGTTTTGACCCTCTAGACCTGGCGGCAAACTAGTAGTGTACGGTACCTGCCTGAGCACCTCACGGCTTAACATGAGGTGAAATATGTTATGATCACCGAATACGGACAGTGGCAAAACGAACCATCACTGTTCTCATCAGCATTTTTAATAAAAGTCCGCAATTTTTGAACCACGGCGAAGTTCAACTGATATGTAAACATCAACAAAGGGTTGCATGCAGCTGAGAATTGAAGTTGTGATCTTTAATTTAAAAGAAGTGATCCAAAGGCAAAGTTGTGGGAATGTTGCTCAGATGTAGTTCAAAACCCTGTAAACAGCTGAGTTGTGTGCAAAATAATTATTGGACAGTATATGTGCCATACAGAGATGCAGACAGTCGAAGAACAAACAAAGCCAGAATGCTGTCCAGCCGATGTAGGATTTTTCTGACATGAGCGTCAGTCTTGAGATCGCAGAATGATTAGTACGGCGTACCCAGTCCCTTTTTCTCCTCAAAAGCAGCAGGGTTTGTCGGCGCTGTGGACTGAGAAGTGGCCCAAGCAAATGAGAAGTGTCGCCGAGAAAATGTCGTAAAAAAGTTGCCAATGACCCAACTGAATGAATATCGGAAACTCGGAAATTTCGGTCCTCCAGCAATTATCCAAACAAGCCCAAGGTTAGTTGAAAGGCAGGGGTCGGGGATTCACTGCAAAGAGTGTTGCGATAGAGAAATTCAAGGATGGCAATGATGTGAAGACAATCCCCGGCGGTATGAACCATAGCGGAGCACGACAACCACTCGGAGCCCCGTGTGCCTGGGTGTCCACATCAGGGGAATCAATACTTTCGGAGCAGGAAAGAGGTGGCCGCAGGGTATCCCAGGGGAGATTTCTGACGCGGCATCACTGCCCCCCCAGTGAAGGGGAAATATGTCTAGGTTCAAAAAATCGCAGAGCAAGGTGCTCCAACGAGGGTGCAACCAGCCTGGTTATTAAATCGACCAACCGCTGGAAGAGGGCCACGGCGGCGCTCGAGTGGCGCGCGATTGGCGGAACCGGGAATTCTGGTGGGCCACAACTTCGAGTTGGAGAGTACTTGGGGGATTGGTCCGAGGGCGTCGCCGGGTGTATGGGGTATGTTCAAACCAGGAGCAGAGAAAGATGGGAGAACGGTGAGGGGGACTGAAAAGAAAAGTGCGCAAATGGTGCAGTTTTGGATGTGTAGAGGAGCAGAAGCAAGCACAATAAAGTGAGTGTAGCGTAAAATACACTGGTGGTGGCTGCAGGACGATGCCGAGCGAGTATGGACTTTACAAGACGAAAGCGCGGGCAGAGATGGCGTTTGATCCAGAGAAACGGTCGGCTAGCACAAAGTTTTGAGCAGATATAAGAAGGACGACAGTGAGCAAATTGAGGAGCTATTGGCCCTTGCGGTGGGGAGCGGCACAGGCAGACGACATCTCGCCTGCCAGTGTGGTTCGTGCGCGTTGTCGGGGTGCCGGGTGAGTTTAGGTGGGGGGGGGGGCTGAGCAGGTGCCGGCATTGACCGGCGTCCAATAAGTCATTGATGGGCTGGTGCGGGCGCTGAGAGGAGCAGCCGGGGCAGAGGAGGAGGGATTGGCCGAGGCGATATGCGCTGCGTCAAAGGAGGTGGTGCCGGCATTATCCGGCGGTAAATGGGGCGCGTCAAGAGATGGCCGTGACTGAGTCGAGCGGGTGGAGCCGCTGGCGCAGGCGCTGAGGGCGGCTGGGCGAGTTTAGATGTGGAGCGTCGAATAGGCGAGATTGATGGTGGAATGGATACAGCACGGGGCTGCGTCAAGCCGGTGCGACCGGTGGCGCGGGCGCTAGTGGGGGCGGCCAGGTGAGTTACCAAGAATTTTTTCAAGAATAAAGCTAGTTGAGTTCTGATGTACTGCGCCTATAATATATATTCAGGTCAGTCCGGTGAGACATGTGCATCATTCTCGTAGCTCACCCGGTTCCGGGCTTGCGAGTACTCGTTTCACAGTTACTGTAATGGAATGACCGTTTGATATATTGAAAAGCTGCGGGAGGATCTGTCCGCGGTAAAGCCTTCGTAAATAGATGTGGTTTTCTTGATGATGATGATGATGAAATCAATTAGTGTGCTCGAGCCGCTGTAAGCGGCTATGGTACACGTTATCTACTAACTAGTGTTTAAATGAGCAGTAAACTGATCCGGACCGTATGTTGCCTGGGTCCCGGACAGCACGTAAGAGGGCGGGGCGGGGCGGGCAACTTCGGGGAGGGTGAGCGCAGAGTCGAGACTCCGATGCGCGGAAAGCGGAGCGGAGCTCGGACGCCCGAACAGTGTACTGTGCAAATAAACAAAGGTCAGCGGGGTTAGGATGGTGCATAGTATGGTATGGTTGTGTTGTAGGGTGAGGGCATGTTCTAATAGCGAGATAAGGGGGGGGAAAGGGGGGAATTGAGGGAGTAGTAGATTTGTTGCATGAACGTATCGTAGTAGGTGGCGAATGCCGGTTTCATTTGTGAGGAGGTATCCGAGGGAAGTCGCCTTTCGGCCGAGGGAGTTACGTAGGATGAAGCAATGATGGGAGAAACGAGAGCAAAAGAAAATGAAATGCGGGACATCTTCCCGCTGGTTGCAAGTGGCGCAGAGGGGAGAGTCAGCGCGGCGAATTTTGTATAACCAGGCGTTGAGGCCGATCATGCGAGTGCGGAGCTGCATTACTAGGCTAGAGTTGCGGTGGGAGAGGCTGAGCAGGGGTTTGTGGAGAGAGTGGATTGTGGCCTCTTTATCGAGGCGCTTGATTTTATCGTAGCGAAGGGATGATACCCAGATTTCGGTCCAGAAGGAGGAGGTGCGAGTACGGAAAGCGGCCTTCGCTGCGGCGGCACTGCAGGGGAGGGGGAAGTGGAATAGTGGTGGAATGCGGGGGTGAGGGGGTTCGCTGTGTTGTGCGGCGTGTTTGGCTTCTTTGTCCACTCGTTCGTTCGGTTCGAAATCGACGTGGCCGGGTACCCAACCAATATGGAGATGTATGCCTGGGATGCGTTGTTGTAGGCACTTCAGTTCGTTTAGAAACTCGAGAAGGAGATACTGGCCGGATTGTTGTTTAGGGTGCCGTAGCGCATAGATGGCGCTTTGGTTGTCAATTCCAAGGAAGACATTTTTGATGTGGGAGAGGGATGGGATGGAGGAGATTGCGAGGGTGGCGCCCACGACCTCAGACTCAAAGACGGTGTGGTCATGGTCGGAACCGAGTCGCAGCCGACGCGTGAACGTGTCGCCGCGTGCGTCGATGATGGCAGCGGCGCCGATGTGGCCTTCAATGCCTGAACCGTCGCTATATAGACATATGTCGTGATCCTGCGCACGTTTACGAGCACGCGCTAGGGCTGCGTCCTTGTCCAGTGCGATGTCGAACGTGAATGGGGCCGACCAGGTAGGAGGGACAGGGAAGGGGTGGATGGTTTCGAAGTCGGCGGGGTTTAGGTGCCATACATGCATTAGGTTGTGCAGAGTGGAGCGGTGGCGGCGAATGCTGTGGGAGCGCGCCGCGTGAAGGGCAACGGGCTGGAGGGGGTGGGAGCTAGGGAGGGTGCAGATGCGAATTGCAGCCCTGTAGCAGATGAGGTTGAGGCGGAGCTCTATGTATGGGGATTTTGTGGGCGTGAATATCAAGAAGGTCGTTAGCGGTAGAGCAGATTGCGCCAGTGATTAGAATACCCGCGAGGCGTTGTACTGGACCAGCTACGCTGGTCCTCGGGTTCGGACGGTATCGGAGGTACGCTGTATGGTGATGTTAGGATAGGATGTCGTAGCGTACGTCAGCACTCTTAGCCACGACGTCCACGTACCGTGCCTCCCTGGGCCTGAGCACGCCCTAGGGACCACTCCCCCTGCTCCAGTACTTTACCAAGTCGTTTCGCAAATCCGATGCTACCCCTCCGATGCGTGGATCCGGGTTCGCTGTAGATGGGTGTGTACCATGTGTCGAGTCCGTAGGTCATCTTCGGGATCACAACACTTTCATAGAGTCACTTGACATATTTGTGAGGGAGACCGAATGCGGGGTGGGTGAGGCGATTTCAGGCGAAGAGGACTTTCAGTCCTTTCGTTGCGGCTGCTTCAGCTTGCATTTTGAAGTTGAGTTTCTCGTCAATGAGGATACCTAAATATTTAATGTGGTTTTCTTGATGCCACCCGGCCCGGCCGGGTAGCAGCCGCTTGATCGGCACCGCTCAGGAGTCGGCAGTGTATAAATTAAGAAGCATGAAGAGTCGTGGCATGTTGCATCCCATGTTCGCCGTTCATGGTGAACGCTATTTGAGTGCTTCATTCAGTAGCACTGATAAGTGACCCTCGCCGGCACAGAATGTCCTTTTCATGTGAATGACGGCCAGGCACAGCGGGGTAACGTATCCCGTTGCATCCCACGATTCTATACAAATAGTAACAATCTATGCCCGGGCCTGCTATAAATACCAGTTTCAGCAGGTTCCTACCCAGCCGCGGTTTCGAGGTTCAAATATACAGAGTAGAGTAAACGGTTCATACAGAATCGAGTGACCGGAAAATACGGACCGATGTGACTGATGTGATGAGTGACAGAAAGTTGAGGTGAACCTCTGCCGTGGAGAGGTTCACCTCAACTTTCTGTCACTCATCACATCAGTCACATCGGTCCGTATTTTCCGGTCACTCGATTCTGTATGAACCGTTTACTCTACTCTGTATATTTGAACCTCGAAACCGCGGCTGGGTAGGAACCTGCAGTTTCAGATATATACTCACCCTCCAACTTTAGTTCATGTGTCGACAACTTGACAGCGTACCTGACACCAAGTAGTACTGTACGACGCTTACCATCGCCGTCGGGCGCAGACCTAGTCACCGTTCAATTGAATTCCCGCATACCGAATTGGTCTCTTAGCCCAATGTACCACTGAGTGTACTATGGTGGAATACTCCGTGCCTGAGTCCGAATGGTAAGACCATGAGGATGCAGTTGGTTGAAACTTCTTTGGACAAGGTCGCCGTACACAAAACCCCGACCCGTGATATGAATCGGTTCTACGTACAAGCTCCACGTTGGCGCGTAGTTTCGTACGTTTGATTACGGAGTCTACATTTCTATGCAGATAATCCAACGCCCAGCTCAATATATAAGGGGAGAGTTTTCAACGCTGAATCCCATTCACAATGTTCGTCAAGTTCATCCCGAGCGCTGTCCTCTTCTTCGCTTTCACTCAGGGCTCTATGGCAGTAATTTGTAAGTGCCTTGTACTTCAGGACCTGTGAGAGATGATTGACGGGCTTTCGGTCAATAGGTGGGGATCCCCCCGTGGGTGTTGTGTCGGTGCTTCGAACGTTGCGCTAATTGATGCCCTCCAAAGTATAGTTGCCCGCATGCCCATCCTTCGCTCCCTGCGTGAGTTTCACATTGTGTTGCCTTTTTTGTATGCAATGATACTGACTGGCCGACAGCCCCCGTGTATGTCCTGTGCTCCTTAATCCTGAGGATATTTTTAAACCCGTAATTTGAACAGGCCCAGCCAACACGTTCTGCTGTCTCACACGTGGAAGCCAGTGAGTGTTGCTACTATTGATGAAATGACCGGTTGGGATAACAGGTTTTGAAGGTGCATCCCTTCGGGCGAGGCGTGCCCCAGAATCGGAGCAGCGAGCAACTAGAGAAGTCGAGAGAACCTTAAGCAGGATTTATAGTCACCAACACCCGTGTAATACGTTCAATGGAGACGTGATGGCTGGATGTAACCGAACGGAAGTACATTTTTTTCGGAAGAAAGTCTACATAGTTGTCGCTCTGTTCGGTACCACAGAACGACCGTCCCAGCTTGGATTTAACATGTATATCGTTCTTTTGTCTGCCTGCTCGTTTTCAGTGTAAGCACGCTTCCTCTGACTTCGCTTTTTCTTCGGGGGGAACTCATTTCTCATCTCGAATGCATTCGTAGCGACGCATTTTCATTCTTCATGCCAGTGATTAATATTAGCGTAGAATTTGTTAACATCGCCTCACTTCCAAATGTTCAAACCGGCCCTTTCCCTCTCCTTCGGCTTCCTCTTGCATTCACCGACCATTAGCCCACAACTCGGAAAGAATTTACTAGATTATCCATTCTCTTAACGAAATCTCTCAAATCAGATTGTACATGTTTGTGAAGCATTCCCGTGTGTCTAACCCCATGCCTATTCCTCCTCTCTGGTGCTTCGTTCAGGATATTTTTTACTCCCACAATTGCACAGTATGCTAACAGCTATGTGGCATTTTTAACTACGGAGCTTCGCTAACTCGTTACCAGATCATACCTACTGACCCTGGCAGCTTTGCCGCAAGGTCCATTATTTGAACACAAGACCTGTGCCGCAGTTAAATAGAGCCAGGAGGGTATTCTACGCAGTACCGCAGCCAGGCGACGATGCTGTGGACTTGCTGCGGTATAATTCGTATAAAACGGCCTGCCCCGTTCTCATCTATCCGCCCTCAAATTTCCCCCGGAACTCAAGCTCTTTCTGTCTTCAAATGCACAAACACAAAGCCGCGTTCGAAAGACAAGCCACAACCTCTCATTAAACCCTTTCCAAAACCTTGCTTTCTGATCTCGCATTGTTGTGTTCTGCTGGCTCGACTCATGATCATGAAACACTGTGGTCCCAGGCCCCAATCTGCACAAGATTCAAGAGATCTTTCTTCTCTCTTTCTGTGTGCGCCCGAGAGTGGTCTAGAATCATTCCCAAGATCGGAATTCTTCATATGCAGACTTCACCACTGCAGCTACACAGTGAGTTCTCCAATTGTACCTCGGCATATTTTTCACTTAATCTACATCGGCTTTGTAGTGACTCTCGAGTCGGGATCCGAGTTTTACTACCCAAATTTTGACAAAACTCACTCTTATTCTGGTGAGTGCTAGCTAGCGCACAGAGTTTCTGGATTCTGCACCCGCTTTGACATGTGCGGAGGACTACATGCCTCGCCTGCGCGCGGCGTCGTTGTGGTTTGGACGCCCGCACGTGGCATACGGGGCTTTTGGACTCGCTCGCAGTCGGCCTGGGAAACCACGTCCGTGGCGCCCAGCATATGCATGCACTGCTGAACATAAGTTTTGCTTGAATCGAGGATACTCCTGTTTAATGTGAAGACGCCGCCACTTGAAGGATGACTGCTGTAAATCTCATTGTAATTCTGCCAGAGCATTTAATATCAACTTAATATTACGGTTGAAATGGCTGAGATGTGAGAAAGATCAGTACAGTAATTAACCGTTGAGCGAAACACCACGTGCGAGCGAAACACTAGCAAACAAACCTCCCTGGAAGCCACAATTCACTCGCTTGTGAAGGGGAATCCATATGCCACCCCGTTTTCCACACCTGCGAGTCCAATGCGACAAGTTACATAACCCCAAATGTACCGGATATTAGAGGAACAGACACTTTATTAAAGAAATCACACAAAAATGACAAGAATTTGGCGCTTTCTTGAGCACCCGGTGCATTTCTACTGGGCCAATGACTATGAGCTGTGAGGACATGCATTACAAACTATCTGGAAAGCTATTTTCTGCGATAGACATAAGCGGTAGGGCCCCACAGCTCTGCGCTTTGGCCGGCCAGATGGGTAGAAGTCTGAATCAGCTTCTTGCGCCTCCTCTTGGCTCGGGTGACCGGCGATGCGTTCTCCTTGTCGCTTGGATCATCATCCAACTCATCAGGGATGATCTCGGGAAGCCTCCCATTGAACAAAGCATGGTGGCGATGGTACACGGTGGATCTGGGAAGGCCAAACTTCTGCGCAGCGATGTCGTAGCTTGCCTTGCCAGCATTCACCAAAGTCACGGCTTCAGTAATCTTCTCTTCGCGTTTCTGTTCCTCTACGGCCTTCCTTTGACCTTTAGGCCCGACTGGACGAACCATGAGACACCAAGAGCCCGCGTACAAGACCGAGAAACATGAGAAGAGAAAAAAAGGTGTGTTTGCTAGTGTTTCGCTCTCACGTGAATCGGCCAAATCGGCAGTTTTAAATAGTGCCCTCGTTCTCCACGAATACCTCATCAATTGCCACAAATCCTTTACGCCCATGTACCTACGAGCCATCTGTCTTGCCTAAAAAAAAGAACAGAACGGAAATCTGCCGCTGTGTCTCCGATAACCGCCGCGCTGCTTGAGCGTTTCGCTCAGCCGTTAATTTCTGTATTGTTCAAAGACCCTGGTTAAAGCGCCACCCCACGGTGCCGGAGCGAAGCGAAAGCATATCTTGTTGAATGAAACCGAATGTCTGACGTCGCCTTATTCAGATATGGCAGTGGAGGCTCCCCCAAATCGAAGAGCAACATCACTGAAATCGGTCTTTCGTGTTCCTCACCAGAAAGGTCTCCAGTCCACTACGTCATATGCGAGCTCTAGGCTTGAGAGTTTTGGGGGTGGGCCGGTTTGGGGCGGTGCTCCGGATGAAAGCGTGCTTGGTTGTAAGGTAGCTTATCACTCGAAGGATCGGGCAAAGTAGCTTATAGTTAACTTCATATATACGCAGAATTATCGCGATGTCCACCACGTAGTTGATTTTCGACGTATGAAAGCCCTGCAGGCACTGACTGTCAATGACATCGTGTACTCTTCGCTTCTAATCTTGCCAGTAAACATACTGCTTAGGAGCAGGGAACGCAGCTGTAACATAGCTTGGGAGGCTGTTTGGTGGACATACGACGGTACTCACGATCCAACTATGTCACCCGCGCAGCATTGTCCTGCTGGGCCTGTGGGGGTCAATGACAGTCAAGACCGTGCGATATCGTCAGAGCTAGCATACGTACACTACAAATAGGCGTTAGAGATTTTAATCAGTGTCAAAAGAGGGAAACTCATTTGGTTTGGTTTACCGACATGACCTTGATGAACGTGGATTAGAGATGATATATGCCGTTGCTGCTGGGCAGACTCACATAGTGGGAGAGCACGATCTTCGACAGCAGCAGCACTGACCGCAGTGGGGCTGTGGACGAAGAGAGCGACGAGAGCAGCAATGCTGACGAGGAAAAGCTTGGAGGAGTACATCAATGCTTGAGAGAAGTCGAGAGCTGAAAGTTGATTCTAGATGAATGGCAACGTACCCGACAATATATACCCTAAGTTGGAACGTCCGTGTTTCACGCAGAGACTCGGATCGCATGGCTAGAATAGGATAAGGTAGCACCAGTTTAAATTGCAAGCTGTGCATCAGTGGAGTTAACATTATGGTCAATCATACCGTCGGCACGAGCGGGAGCGTCCCCGCCCCAACATACGTCAGGGTAGAGAGGTGAATTTCAGGTGCGGATGAATGGCGGATGGAGGGGTTTTTCCTCTATGCTGCCAAGCTGACAATTATCTATGCATGCCCCGCACTGTCATTATCATCCGTCGGAGCCGACTTTGAAAATAGCTGTTGGGACGCTGGTATCGTCAGGGGCCGGGAGCACTTGCAGCAAAAGCCCATAATCAATGTTTGACGTCAGCCTCTATTTGTAGCAGCTGGCTATTAGTTTGCCGCTCCGTTCTGACCCTCAGAATGGGCGGCTGTGTCTAAAACATAGCCACCGGTGGCTGAGGCACAGACATAGCCACCCGTTCCGAGGGTTAGAATGGAGCGGCAAACTAATAGCCACACACACCCACACAAAGGCGCGCCGGAGTCCGACATGATTTATCTCCCGCCTCAATCCCGCCTATTACATACTTCCATCTCACGTGGTCGTTCGAATCATGACTTCCTTTCCTCTGACAGTTGCTTCTCTACTTCTCCCGAGTTGGAATAATCGTCGTGCGTAAAGAATTTGGGTAAAAATATGCATTATTTAATGTAGCAACCGGTGGTAGACACACTTAGATTTATACCAGCCTCGTAAAAACCGAATAAAGTGCTAGCGAGGAGTACGCCCACCGAATACACCAATTTGCCCATGTCAAAAAAGCCACCAGAGTCAAATTCAAACTCCGATATAGGGGCGAGGCGATTGGCCAAGCCAATCGGAAAAATCTCCCCTGTGTATTCTAGTCTTCGGATGGGGGGTGCCATCCGTTTATTTTTGGGGCTAGGTGGAACCCCTCCACTTCTGTCCCTTTTGTGACAGTGAATGCATCGAATCGAAATATAATTGATCCTGGATTGTCTCTGGACGAGATAAGCTGACAACTAGCGCAAGCAGAGAAGGGCCGCGTCGAGGCTTCCGTCTCTCCTATAGCTGTATTTTTTAGTTTCTCGCGAGTTCTTTCATTGTCACTGGAGGATTTACGATTCCTGCCGCTTCTTCACCTTGAAATTGAAACATAGAGCGAGGTTCTTGGGATATTCTGGGGACACCGACGAGAGAGAGAGATGATCACGCTGGAAGTCTGCCAGGCAAGAATACGTCGGAATTAGCCACTTAGCACCTAGATAGATCATTGGACTTCAGCCGAGTTTAGATGTTTAAAGGTTACAGAACCGGGAGGAGGAAAATATATTGAGTGCCAAACAACATCCATTTTGATGTCTCTTCCCGGATCCCCCCCCCCCCCCCCCCCCCCCCCCCCCCCCGTCGAAATGTACGCAAGTATCGGCATTCATATTCAGTCCGTGAAGCGTGCACCAGGGATTAAGAATCACGGTCACTCCGACCCAGCAGCGCAACACAAGAAGTAACCAAAGCAAGGGGAGTGGTTGCGGCACAAGGGGGGGAGGTGCCTCTTGAATACGAAAAATTGGTCATTCCAAGGGATTGATTTGGGCAGAAATGGCCTCAGATTGCCCAGGGCTTTGGTCCCAATGATGGTCGGATTTAACCAATCGCACGACCGATTCGGCCAACACTTTAGGTATACTGCATAAACAACCACATCGGGACATTTTGCGATGTGTCTGGGCAGTGACTGTGGGAGCTGTAATATGCGTATAATGTACTCTTTCAGATGTTTTATGAGATAGAAAAAATACAATGAGGGTCTAGAAATGGAGTGCCCGATGTGTACACATAAGTTTTGTTCGGGCACGTGGTACGAGCATAAACAATATTTTTCCAATTCAATGTCCTCTATACGATGTCGCGATTTGGGAGATTCTAAAGTCGGGATGATAGACACGTCTCTATATCGCTGTTATCACTGCGCAAGGGGTGGGACAAGCAGCGGCATAATTGAGGTAAAACGGAATTGGGGGTGCTGAGGGGCTCTAGAACACAAACTAATATCATCAGAGAGTCCGGAAATACTTTGAATGTGCAAACGAACATTCAACCATAAGCAGAACAGCCGGGAAGAAGCTGAATCCAATTTTCTGGTCAAATGTGTATGTTAAAGCTCAGGGAGCCAACAGAAGCTACAAACGAAGCGCAGACCACTGAGAAGGCCCATCAAACATCACCTACAGGGTCAGCAAGCTGAAATTGGCGGAGGCGAAGGGAATCGAGGAGGAGCGGTGTTTTGTACTAAATCTGGAATTTGAAATCTGAGCCTGACCAGAAGGCTGGGAGAGGTTATATTGCCGGAGGTGATATATATTACAGGGGAAATTCGTGTGGATAGTATGTATGAGCCAAAATTGAGGGAGTGCTGAAAATGGAGCCGGCCTAATAACAGAGAAAGAATGGGCAGAGCAGGCAATTTTGCAATTTCAGGCGGTTGTCCGTTGTTGAAGTAACAGATGTGCAGAGTTTGAATTCGCAAGCGCGATCGTGGCGGTGGAAACGGGAATGGGAAGGATGCTCGCAGCGTCATAGGAGGGCAGAGAGAGCGCGGGGATTAAAGGTAGGATGGGAAAGGGATTTACTAGATAGAAGCCCAGAGATATCACTGCCGCGAGGCCGATTCGGCCCTTCGAGAGATGACCAGGGGAACCAAAGTGAACTGGGACGGGGATTATCGTGAGGTGAGACTGGTATAGAGCAAAACCACGGCACCTCGGCGCATTCGCTTCAATGACACGAAATCCGTGCTGTGGTACTTTACTACTTAGGAAATCAAGAGCGTGTCGGCACTTCGGCCGCGTCGAGGCGCTTGCCAAGCAGCGCCACACATCTCCTCCCGGCCGCATCCGACCAAATCGAGACGGGGAAAAAAACATTCATAAATAGCCACTGGCGAAAGAAGGGATATAGAGATAATAGCAGGGGTATCATGAATATGTAGTAGCGTGCATGTGAAGCCGAGATACGGACGAGTCAAGTCGCGAAGATGAAAAGAAAAAATACACAAGTAAAGATGTGGATAAAAAAAGACAAAAGCCAAGACGCTGCCAAAGCGCGTCGATAGAAAGAAGGAAGAAGGAAAAGGATGTATCAGTCGTCGGTTGTGAGCATCCCGCGCATGCCCCCGCTCTGCCAAGGTGATATGGCGGGTAAAGAGCGGCAGGAACGAGTCTCATTTCGACGTCATTGATATCAGTCGGTGTGCGGACAAAGAGCGCAGCTTGGGCTTTCCAAGATATCTGGACGTCATAAAGTCGGCTGCCATTTATAGCTTGGGTGAAGAACGAACTGATTCCAGGTACAGTCTCTCTAGAAGTTCTGTTGGGAAAGCCAGCAGAAGGCGTGAAACTCAAACCAACTCCATGGCACCAAAGGTTGAAATGAATCCAACACCTTGTCACCTCGCAAGCTGAATATCTGTTCGTGAAGCGGGGGATCGGGATTCGGAGTTGCAAGATGAAGATGTCCGATGAGTGTTCGATACCGCGACGCGCCAGTACGTACACTCAATTAATGAGTGCCTGAGCCGGCTTGCGCTGAAAATCGTGCGTTACAATCCGAACAACCGCAGAGAGTTACTGCCGCCCACAGGTCGCCCGCTATGCGCTGTATGTAGATGCAGGGGGCTGGTGGCAGTGCCAGTACACAAATAAATACTCACATGACGATTTGATGACGATGCCAAACAACTTTCTCTTACCGAAACCTATGACGGCCCTCGTTCAACGTTCCTGGACAAAAGACACATTTTCATGCGTTGAACACGTTTCCACTCGTGAAAGCGCGTGACAATGCGTGGTCCACGGGTTTGATACCCGGTGACGGTTGGCCATCGCATGGCTTGTTGTGGACTCAATGCAGTGGGATGTGTTTTTTAACCTGAAATATCGCCCCGTATGACTAGGCAATCAGACAAGAAGTATCTGCTGGTTCTTGTGGCTTGAAGGGCGACGGAAAGTAGAAACGGAAATGGATTCACAGGCGAACAACAAAGCGCAATATAGTGTCGACTGAATCCACATCGCAAAGTAGTATGAGATCTACTAGACTATTACTAGAAGGAGACGGCTGGGGAAAACATCGGAGTGGTACACCACGGTGTAAAGCGGGGACTATTCATTGAAGATCGGGCGATGAACACACCGCGATTGCGCAAGTTAACCCAGCCCACACCATGGTCTCGTGATATCCGTGGAGGACTTCTGTGCCCGACAGTTATCACCTTTCAGACCTTAGCCGCAAGCCGTGAGGCAGAAAACGCTCTAAAGGACGAGGATCGGTGCCAGGCCATTCAAGAATTCGGTTGTTATCAGAGCGAGGGACAAGAGTCTAATGTTGACTTTGATTTAGTGTGATATTGGGCCTTG
The DNA here is from genome assembly GCA_029282285.1 of Mycena rebaudengoi. Lineage (NCBI taxonomy): Eukaryota > Fungi > Basidiomycota > Agaricomycetes > Agaricales > Mycenaceae > Mycena > Mycena rebaudengoi. The sequence continues at coordinate 28,739 of JARJCX010000200.1, read as the reverse complement.
AAAGGTCTATTCTCGCGAACCGACCCTTCTCTAGAAAAGCGAACAAGCGGAGCTAATGATGTTCAAAGTGGGGATGAATATTTTATTCTATCTGCCCAGTCGTTTGACCCTCAGAACAGAGGCTATGGCACAAACACAGCCATCGAGGGTGACGCAGCCACTGTTTCGAGAATCAGAATGGCCGGGCAAATATATAGAAAGATTGTATTCGAATAACTGTAGATAGGAACGGGGAAGACACAATTGGGATATAAGGTGTACAAGCTGGAGGAAGTACGTTCAAGATTTATCACACCAACCGCACCTCTGAAGCATAAGATGTGCGCAGTAAAATAAATGTTTGAGGAGAAGAGGTTCAGAAAGACGAAAAGCACGGGAAGGGCCACAATTGCTGGCATAGGTGGCGAAAACAACCCTTGGTGTTCCAAGGGGTTTTGGGAGGAGGTTGTGCAACTGCGAACAAAAAACGTGGGTAGTAGGGGAAGATTTGGATGATGGCACTACGGAGGGCAAGTCGAGCAGGAATCAATAGTGTTTGCAGGAATATGAATGATAAAGAACTTCTCCGTGTATCAAGTTTCTCATGAGAACGGCCAACTTTCAAGTCAACAGTGCGCGGTGACTCTTAAAATGGAGGCCCGTAGTCACTGGTGACTTGAGCAGGCGCAGCTGTGCACCTAATGACCGGGTGAGCGCAGGAGAATAGCGGAATGGACGCACCGGGATAAATCTGCGGCGAGAGACTTTAAAAACCAGGACAATCAGGTCAAAAGTGAAGAAAAAAGTGCGCGAGCGTACCGGGGCAGCTGAATAGACGGGTGCAGCTCGTGGATGTGAGTTTTGGAGACCACTGAGTAGGAATAAGGGGCTGAGGAAGCGATCCGGCGACGCGGGGTGGAGGTACAATGGGAAGGGGAGGGAGACACGGATGTAAGGGACGAAAGAAATCGTACACATGTCAGTGGACTGTGGAGGGGATACGGGGCGATTCACCCGTGGCGAAACAAGGCTGGAGGAGGCGAATTCGTGTGGGGCCAAGGCGATTAGTCGAAAAAAATGAAGAAGATATATGCGCATATAACTCACTAGAAATCGCCGGGGACCCAAAAAACTGATCCAACGGCATCCCTACCCTTCCCTGTCAATGCTGAAACCAAGGCGACGAAGAACGAAGGCACCGCGAGCATGCGGTAACCGATCGGCGGCGGCGCAGATTTGCGACGGGGGTTTTCAATTGAAAACGAGTTTTCGTACGGGGGAGCTTACAAGGGACTCGCCCGAAGGTGTTGCCGAGTTGGTAAGGGGGTTGAAGCATTTCTGGAAGCAGAAAGAGGCGGGAAAGGTGGGGGAAGTAGACTTGGTGCAGAGCGAAGTTGTGGTCGTACCCAGGTGGGTAAAAGCATGAAATGGTGTGCTGGTATCGTAGAGTACGTTTCCCAAGGTTTTAGGCCATAGGAACAGAAGAAAAAGTGACTGGAAGAAGGGCGCGGAGGAAGGTAGCGCTGAAGAGATCCAGCAAGAGAGGGAGGGGAATCAACAATGGGGCAGACACGTAGAGGAGCGGCAATGCGGCAGTAGGCGACTTTTGTATAGGCGTCAGCTGGTGCAGGTTGTGGAGGTGCGGTGGTGGCGGGAAGCAGGCTGTGCGCTATGTATCAATAAACGTGATTGCCCTCCTTCTCTGCGACCCACTTGACACTTGTGTAGACACTGCGGACCCGTCACGCACGCGCGCGGTATGCATGCGCTGCCCCTCGTTGCGTCCCTGCGCTGGCACGCGCGACGACACCGCCACGTTCCGCTGGCGCTCCCTCTCCTGCTCATCGGCGTTAACGCACTCCTCCTCCGGGCTAGAGATACTCTCCAGGCCCATCTCGTCGTCGTCTGCGCCTGGCCACGTCGGCGGCTCATCCTGGATTGCAAAGATCGTCCGCAGGAGCTGCGCACACACCATCCCCAATCAGCATCAATCCAAAAAGCGAAGCAAAGAACGTAAGACTCACCAACGCAATCCGACCCACTCTGCCTCGTCGCGGCACACGAACCCAATGAGCATGCTATTGCTCTCATTCAGCCCGCTCAGCGGCATATTGCGCACCTTCTCGCAGTGGAACGTGCACAGCTCCACGGGCGAGTACGCGTGCTGGAAGAACGCTTCCTCCGCCGCTCGCTGCGCATCGAGCACCAGCTCGTCCTCCGTCATGGGGGGGGCTGGCCGCGCGTGCAGAGTCCCGCGGCTCCAGGGACCCCGTGCGCGGCTCCAACGACCCCCTGCGCGACGCGGGGCTCCGATGTCGAGGACGAGAACGCCGCCCGGGCCGACGGCACGGACTGCGGGCGCAGCAGAAGGGCCGGACGCGAATGGTGCAGTCGTATATGGTGATCTGATACATCAACGGGTCGCCGCGCAGCGCGGCTCCGCGATATATTAAAGCCTCTGGTTAGAAATTGCACCTGATATATCAGCTTGGGGAGTTGCCCATTTGGGATTTGCCGCGCGCCAGCGCTCCAGCGCTCGGGGGCGGCGTCGTTGGGCGCATATCGGGGTTTTTGATGGCGCGCGCGACATTGATGGTTCGTCCGAAAGTAGATGTTATTGATACATGTTGTGATCTCATGCCTTCCTCCTCCTTCCCCACAGAATGGCTTGCTACCGCACCGCTGGCACCCCTCCCCTGGTATCTGTTGTATCAACCTCTTCTTTGTTGACAGTTCGACGTTTGTGCGCCCTTCAACTGCGCCCCTTGGCCTTCCTCATCTGCGACTTCGCCTCCCATCGATCCCCCTATTCCGCCAATTTCAGCCAATTCCAGCTGGGGCGCCGGGGTTGGGGGAATGGGCGGGTCCCGAGCGTATCCTAAAGGTAAAGTCAGCTGCTAAATACATCTAGAACCGAAGGGAAAGCTTTCCCGCCCTACCCCGCCGTTATGCCGCCCCGTACCCCGCCCCCGTTGTCCGGACGAAATAAAACTGGCACACTCGACGCAAGCACTCTACATTCTGATTCACTGCCACCACCCCTCCCACTCCTCCCCGAGCTCCCTCGCCACTAGTTTGATTTCCTCTTTGATGGCGATATTCCCCCTTGTAAAACGCCAGAAGTGGGAGCCTCAGCACCGATACAGGTATTTTCTATTACTCATTTACTCCCTTCCTCTGTCTTTCCGAGGCTCCTTTCTCCTCCTTCACTTGTCTCTGGCAAAAGATTTTGCACAATGTTCGGTTTTGTCGTCTCCGCGATACGTGTACAGTATCTTCAGGCATCAAGCAGCTCCGTACAAACAATATCTGCCACTTTACCAAAGCACATACTCACCATTGCACGCTGGTAATTTTTTCAAAAAATTATATCCGAAATTTCCCGAGGTGGTAACAGAGCCCATAAGTGTCATCTTTTATCGGTCTCATGGCATAGTGATCTTGCTTCTGCTTTCCTTACTCCCTCTTTTCTTAAGGTCCTGCGTTCGATTACTGCTTCGATCTTTTTTCGTCACCTTGCAAAGAAATTCACAAGTCTTTTTGATATATTATATGAGCCACGCACAACCATTCTGATATATCATGCACGACCATTGTGATATATCACCAAGTCCACATCATACGTGCATTTTTTAAGTACCAACAAGAACAAAAAATGCTATGTACCGTAAAATATACCTCGGTAAAACAGGGAGCCATTTAAGCCAATGCTGGTGGAGCAGCACATCTACGTCAAAACCAACGGCTGGTTGAACAGCGTATATCGTAAATATCGCAAAGATGAAGAATAGAAAGAAAGAAAAAGCCAAGCGGCGCTGGTGGAGCAGCACAACATCATTCATCTGAGGGTGGTTGAGCACCCGCCGCTACACGAAACTAGGCACGCCTCCCACTGACTCAAAAAAAAATTAGAAATCTGCAGCAACATAAACGCGGACACGTACCGCGTCGGTGCCGCTCGCTTCTTCGGCCCCGCGCTCGTCTTCTTGCCCGCGCCAGCTGCCTTCGTCTTAGCGACCGCCCTCACCGTCTTCTCCGGCTCCCGCACCTTGTCCGGCTCCCTTCTCGCCAACATCAACGCCTCCACCTTCTCTTCCTCCATCTCCTTCCGTGTCCGTTTCCTGGGCATCACCGCCGTCGTACCGTCGTGTAGCTCCTTGCGCTTGCGCTCGCGAGGCGGGAGGGGAACAACAACAAGATCTGTGCCTCCACTCGGGTTGCGAAGACGCTCCCGATCTGCCTTCTTCTTTGCTGCCCTCTCCGCGATCGCCGCATCTGCCAACTGGTTGATGCGCCGTATATTCGTCGGCTGCAGCACGGGCAGGTCCTCCAGCCCCACCCCCGCCGCCGATGCTGCCACGGTCGCAGCCGCCTTCCCCTTCCCTGGCTGCTTCATCGGTGGTCCGCGCCCGGCGCTCTTCTGCGGCGAAGCGAAAGCCGTTGGCAGATTGCCCACTGGCCGCGGAAGCACAGGCGCAGCAGCAACAGCAGCACCGGCGGGCGCAGCACCGGTGAGCGCAGCACCGGCGGCAGTAGCAGGTGCAGCACTGGCGGGCGCAGCACCAGCAGCAGTAGCACCGGCGGAAGTAGCAGGCGCAGCACCGGCGGGGGCAGCACCAGCAGCGGCAGCGGCAGCACGGGTGGGTGCAGCACCGGCGGCAGTAGCAGGTTGACCGTCGGCAAGCACCGCGAGAATGATATCTCGCCCCTGCTTGCCGAGGATAGACGGCCCAGGAGGGCGTCTCGAAGCCGCTGAACCAATCGCGGCCGACGCTCTCGCGAGCGTGAGGCTACCCGCCGCAGTGGTGATGGTCGATGGGGATGCGCTGGACGCAGGAGGGGGTGGTGCATGGTCAAAGGGAAAGCCCGTCGTCGAGGAGGAGGTAGCCCAGGACGCGCGCACTTGGGGCCGAGAATTAAAGGTGAATCCGGCTGTTGACGAAGCAGGGTATGTGAAGCCGGGAGCGGCGATTCCGGGCCCCATGATTGGTGCATTCGAGGGTTGGGGGGGGTTAAAGGAGAAGGCCTCGAACAAACGAGACGGGGGCGCATATTGGCCTTTCGACGGACTCCCCCCCATGCGTTGGTCGCCGCTTGGTACAGCCGGGCTCCAAGCGGCATACGGCGGTTCCGTGGTGGGCTGCACTCCACTGGGGGCTGGTGGAAGGCTGGGTGGAATGGGAAGCATCGCAGGGTCGAACTGTTGAGCCCATGAGGGCTCCACCGAGTCGACATCCATCCCACCGCCGACGAACGTCTCGTCGCCCATTCGATCCTGCTCGTCAAGGGCAATGAGGCGCAGCAGTTCCGCCTCGTTGATGGTTGGGGTGAAAGGGCTGAAAGTAGAGGGGTCTCCGCCTGCAGCGACGGTCGGCAGGACGTGCGCAAGCGCTGCGGCAAGCGACAAGGCAGCAGCCGTATCGGAGGGGGACTCACCACCAGTGGGGATCAGCTTGTCGCCAGAGAGGGGTGCGTTGCCAGAGAGGAGTGCGTTGCCAGAGGGGGGTGCGTCGCCAGCGGGGAGCGTATCGAGAGCGCCATCAGCATCGCATGCAGGGGTCTCAGTGGCCTTGCATTTGCTCTTCTTTGATTTCTTCCGTTTCGCCTTCTTCGGTTTCTCTGCTGTGGATTCCTCATCCTCCGATTCGGCAGGTTCCTCGCTGTCCAAGGCGCGCGCGCGTCTTACATCGGGAGCTGAAATGAAATGAAAGAATATATATATATTGTTAGATCATCGTTTGCAGGCATATAAAGCGCACTCACGGAACAAACGCCTCAGAAACTGTTGGAATGGGAGCGATACACCCTTCTCGAAGTCTGAGTGAGCGGTTTCAAAGTCGTTTCCAGCAGCCGTGACACCGGCGCAAATCCTAGAGCCTTATTAGCTAACACGCACAAACTTTACTCCTAGACTCACACTTTCATACTCAACTCGCCGTTGAACCGCGGGTTGGGCCCACCAGTAATCGTAACTGTCACCCACCCTGCCTTCTTAAGCGTCGCCTGGTGTACCTTGCTGTACACGTCCGCCAGCTCGTCGATGCTCCTGTAAAAAAAATACTCGCGTCAACTGCCCATTCAACTTGAAACCAACGAAGAACTTACTGGAGATAAGACTTCGGCGTGCTTTCCTCTTCTTCCCCCTCCTCCTGTACTTCTTCCAGCCTCTCTTGCCTCCCCTTCTCTGCTGCTTCCTCCAACTCCTGCCTGATGGTCTCCGGCTCTGCGTCGAACAGTGCCTTCACCACCCGCGTGCGGACCCTCATCCGCATCGACTGGAGGGATTTGAGCTCGGCCAGCCTCGTCCCATCGCTCTCATCGACCCAATTGTCATCAGCGTCGGGCCCGCCAATAGCAGAATATCCTGCAAGCTCGAGAGCCGCGTCGATCTTGGTCTTGTTGCGCATCTGGTATAGCTCGATGGCGCGATGCGCGCGCGTCTTCTTCTTGTGCTTGAACAGAAGGGTGGCGATCGACTCCCCCGATTGTGTCCTCACCGGTGCGGCGCGTCGTTGCTTGTTCATCTGGTTCCTGAACCAGTTCTCGAGGAGGACCGACGAGATGGCGCACACACATTATTTTGATGGGAGGCACATCCGGTTCAAGGGAGGCACATGCCATTTAATGTGAGGCACATTACTCAGATGCCACACATTTCAATCGCACATGTGTCGCGTATAATCATAGCTGGGGCACATAAGGCATTGGGGGGATCAAGGGACCGCATTCAATTATCCATCTGGCTAAGTACATACAGTGAACCTAAGTACGCGCGTTTTGGATGATGTTACGACTGAAAATATACGTGAGAGACTGAAGTTATCACAGAAGAATACGTACCTTCTTCATCTTGGGCCGCTTCTCTCCCCGGGACACAGCTTCACCCGATTCCGATGCGGCACCTTGTGCCCACGCGGATTTAGTCCGGGTACGTGCCGATTCGATGATATTTGCGGCGTCCACTCCCTCAGACCTTCCACGTTTGCGAGATTTGGGTGCGGAGATTACGGTCGAAGCCTGTGGCGGCGGTGGCGGCAAGGAAGACGACGACGAAGCAGAGTCGTTCGGAGGTTGGGAAGCGGAAGTGAACTCGTTCGTGAAGTCAGGAGCGGAGCTGTTGGACATGAACAGATCGGAGGTCAATAAATCCTGCATTGTTGAGCCCCAGAACTGCTCGTCTGGCATGGTAAAGGGCGCCGACTCGGATTGATGGGACCCAGCGGCCATGTTCTCGTCGAACGACCTAGGGTTGCCGTCATACGGCACCGGGGTCACGGGGGGTAGCCAGTTTCCTGCATCGCAAGCGCTGTTCAGTAGAGCCTCAAGCTGAGCCTGTTGCACAAGCCACTGAGCCTCATCAAATGGCGGAACTGTTGGGAACACTCCGGGAATGACCGCAGAGGAGTTGATGTAGTCGGTTCTGGGCACACCTGCGAGCAAGTTGGAGGGCGAGTCACCATCCCCAGCGTCCGTGATGGCTGTGGTCGACGAGGGAACTGCAGGATAAGTATTCCCAACAATGTCGAGAGCAAGCGACATGGGTCCATGTGCGGGAGCGGATTCCATATCAGAGGTGAGCGCAATCTCCGCTTCGGGCGTGAATGCGGGCACTAGGAAACATTCAATCAAAGAATAATTAACAACAGATCTACGACGTGCGTGGAGCAGTTTTTACGCGGCCAGTAGAGCTCGCAGACACAACCGTTGAGCGGGTATTAGTCCGCCCAGTGGAGCCGCCGGATTTACCGGCAGCCTTGGAGGAGCTCTTGACGGATTTTAGATGTTCACGTACAGCCTTCTCCTTCGCAGCTAACTGACGGCGGCTTTCCTGCAGCTCAGCGATCTCGAAAGTGAGATCCTTCTGAAGATGAGTCAGCGCATTGGATTCCTGAACCTTCTGGGATGCTTTCGTTTGACGCTGTAAGCTGCGGGATGCGCGATGGATCGCCTCGTTCTGGGGATTGGAGAGGATGCCGGAGTTCATCGACGATTGAATTTCGAGAGCGGTCCTCTCATCAAGCTCGCGAGCGCTGTTGAAACATATTTAAGTCAGCGATGAACGGGTGAAAGAGCTACAGGTACCTTTCAATAGCTTCGACGAGGGGTAGCTTTATACCGGTAATTGAATTCGTCCAGTGGTGCTGGGTTTCACCGGTGTTGGTCGTTGCGGGAGTACTGTCCCAGTCTTGCGGCAATATATTCGACTGAGACTTGACGAGGCAGGGGAGAATCCAATCGCTCATCTCCTTGTGAGCCCACCAGTCTTAAAATAGTTCAATGTCAGCGCGAATTCGTCCTGGTACAAGGAACTGGCCTTGTATTTTCTTGACTCCAAGATCTTTGACGAATTTTGAGAACTCTTCGAGTTTATCTTTGGAGTCGATGTACATAAAATCCATGAGGCGAGCATAATCAGCCGGAGTGACCATTCCCTTGAAGTCGTGAATAGCCCTGAGGAATATATTGTTAGTGCATGGTACACATGATATTTGCAACTTACTCTTTCGAGTGCCGATAGCAGACCTTCACAAAATATGTCGCCACCACGGATGCTGGTGTATCGCTGGGAATGCCGCTGTATTCTGGGTCGTTGGTTTTCATAAAGGACCGTGCGGCACCCAGAACTTGGGCCGCCTCCATATCCGCATTCATTACAAGTAAATTACCCCCTCGCACGAAGCGCTTCAGCCCAAGAACTTTACCCGTTATCTCCTTTTTAATTTTCTGCACCTCATCAAAGAGAATTTCGAAGAAATCAGTGCTAGCGCGATTTATGTACGCTCGGATGACGGTGGTAGCTATTAAAATGATAAGCCCGGAAAACCGCTTGAGATGGAAAATTCTGACCGCGTAGAACTGCCTTAAAGAACAGAGCGAGCTCCCACTCGTTCATCTCTCCCGCAACACGTTTAAATGTGGTATCATCCTCGAATGCCAGCACGCCTGGATCGTCAAGGAGTTTTATTAAATACGGCACACCCGTGATGATTAGAACACCGCCATCAGGGGTAGTGTGGCAGCAATGTATGTAACGCTTATCGAGCGGCTTTTTGAGGTCATCGAGATAGAGTTGAAATGCGCCTACACAATTTAATCAATGCATGTTCGCGATACGAAGGGCGAAATAACATACCTGGAACACCTAAACCTGCGGGGTATTTGTTCGTTTTCACGCGATGAACTATCTCACGTTTCACGCGCTTATCCTGCAATGCTGGCGAAAAAAGCGCGGGGGTTTTACCATTCAAAAGGAGCTTCGTTGAATGGGCTATGGGCAAATAGGGTAGTCGAAAGAAAGCGGAGGAATATGTGCACGTACAGTGATCAACTTTATTAACTGTTGCTCCCACAGAGCCGGTCGCTTCGACCAACTCGCGATACTTTTCCTGTACCTTCAAAGTCACCTTCGTAAGCGGGGGCATGGGATGATTGTGAGGGGTGTTGGCCTTGTGGATTATGAGCGCTCGACGAATCGTGGTATCCAAGGGCACATAAATTGTGCGCGACGCGTCACAGCTGAACCGTTTTATCTTGCTCTTGGGCACGGAACGGCCGTTGATGATGTGAGAATGTGCTATAAATAAAATTCGACGATCAGATCGGGTGAAATGCGAAGAGAAAGGCAACTGACGACAATACTGAAGTTTGAGCCCAGTTTTCGAATGGACAATACGGCTACATGGCGGGGTATCGTTGGAGCTGTCGACTGAGATGGCCTCATTTGCAAAGAGCTTTACGAGTAACACCTGATCCGCGTAGTCGGGAATAGAGAATGTGCGATGATCTTTTTGAAAATCTCTCCGCCAACCATCACATGCGACCCAGAAATCATGGCCGTGAGTGGCGCCCTGTGTAGTTGTAGTTTGAATTGGTGTGCATATACGAAGGGGAAAAAATACGGCTTACCTCCAATTTCGGCATTAGCTTCGGTTTTCCGCGGCATTTATTTCCTGCCGCATCTTTCGCAGCGCACTTCTTCTTGACGACGAGATCAAAGAATCTTGCGCAGATTGTTAATGAATGTCTGAGAAGTTGAGGAGAAACACACCCAGCAGTTCTGGATTCGGCAGTAGTTCCCTCCCGCCGGCGAGTATCTTGTTCGGCGGTGGAGACTGCGTTGCGTGATGCGGGGTCAAGATCATATCGTTCGACTGGGAGAAACTTCGGGTCAATGTTCGTGCAAGCACAGCAGCCTCTACAATTCATGCGAGCCCGACGACATTCGATTGGCGGCTTCCCAGGATCGAAAAACACCATGGGATTGTTGTCCGCCTTACCGGTACCGTAACTTTTCCACGATTCGTTGTCCTGTACCATTTAATTATGATTTCAGGGCAAATAAAAATAAAAATAAAAAATCGCGTACGGAGTTCTTGATGAGATAATCGACTGTATGGAGCGGCAGCGCAGTTTCCGGGTCGATTGGATCATAATCTGAATCCAGGTTAAGAATAAACGCGGTAGTTCGGTGACCGATTGGCCAGAGAGATGCAGGTTTAGTGACGACTTCCAAGCACTGAACCTTAACCTTCTGGGTAATGCGAAATGGGCCTCCGGTGAACACTTTGGACGTAATGTCTGGATTTTGCCAAATTGTGGCCGACTCCCCCAGTACAAATTCATCCTCTGCATCGGAGGATATGTCTTGACACATGTCAGCATCAGCTGTTGATTGACAAGGATCACACCAGAGCTCACCAATGTCGCTCGAATAAGGCGGAATACTGGAGGAACGTGATGAAGTGCGGAAAAGGGCCTGGGATACTTCAAGGTCCGAGCTAGGCTCGGCATCGTCTCCCTCCGAGTCCGAGGAGAGAAGTTCAAGAATTTCGCGGTCGCCATGACGTAGGGTTCGCATCCGTATATCTGGAGGAGGAACACGAGGGAGTGGGGCTTCTAATTTGACAGAAGAATCTATATTTTCCTCTTTGACACGTGCAGGCTCGAGACGCGCCGGGACCATGTTGCGTGCGCCTAAAAAAAGGTGCAGGTCTGGCATTTTGATCCACTCGTTGTCGAGGAAGAGGGCAGCATGGGCGCGAATATACGGCTCATGGTAGACCTGCAGAACATTAATATAAGTAAGCGGCATGAGAAGCCTGCGTGCGGAACGTACAGAATTCCGGAATTCGATCAGATCGCGACCCGGCAGGCTGTCTATGAGCGCCTTATCGGCAGCAGAGTGGTTTGAGATGGACATTTGGCGCGCTTTCGACGCGTCAGTGCGTGGCGGGGCCTGGAAGGTGGTGGTATGTGAAAGAGAGTCGATGGAGAGCGAAAATTTCTTAGTGAGCACGTGGTAGTCTGATCCTTCTGATCCGCTTTGAATCAAGTGGGGCACATTCCCTAAATGAGAATGTGCCTCGCCATTATAAATGTGTGGTGATCCAGGCAATGTGCCTCACATCAATCATATGTGTGTGCGCCATCTTGTATATCCTCGTTCTCGAGTTTCTGCGAAATATACCAATTAGTTATTTTGTACAGTCTCACTTCGTCATAAGTACTCACTGATTTTCGGTTCTTGATAGCGTTTCCCAGCTGCCCCATCTGCACGTCAGTGAGCGCCGGCGCGTCGCCCAATGGGCTAGGCGGTGGGAGGCCGATTGCCGCCTCCTCCGGGAAGTCGTTGAACCACTGGCCCTGGACCCATGGCCAGAACTCCGACAATTTGCCATCTGCCTGCAATTTCACGTAGCGCGACATGCGGGTATCCAACCAAACGCGCTGCTCCTCAGTCGCCCAAGGTGGAGGAGCCATGGTTTAAACAATGTCGCGAATGTACTGTGTGAGTGGGTGGATGATATATGCGCGGCCTCTGAGGCTGGGGGATTTTTTTAGACGGTGGGTGAATGCATATTCGACCTCTGATATATCAGCGATCCAACTAAGTGTTTCTTTTGCAGGCATCATTTGAATTTCGCCAAGATTTAGCTGCAATCACTCCCTCGGCTAACTCCCCACCAATCTTTGCGCCCTCGCTCTGTATTTTTTTGGCCTTTATTTCGGCCAATCTGGAATCCAAAACCAGTATCTTCCCCTTATGGACACTGCGCCCTTCTCAGCTGAAACCTCGACTTCGAATCAGACTTCTATCAATTGCGGCTGCCATACTACTGGTCCTGAGACCAGCCAAACACATGCTTTGCCCAAATGTCCCGAATGTTCCGAAATCACTTAATAATACTTTAGCTCGAACATCCCTCGTTTGCAGCTCGCTCCCTCCCTCCCTCACTGCTATTATATCCTCCTCCCGTCTTCAAATGGCCCGGAACACCGATCCTGAGACCAACACGCACAGCTCCAGTTCCCAGGAGCTGCATGCGTTGCTCTCGCGAGTAGGTACACTGATCCAGATGTCGCTTGACATGGCCAAAGTCGCGGTTGACATCCAGCGTAAGTCCTGAGTTTGCCTTCACATTTTTTCCACAACTAATCTTCCTTCCTTTCCAGAGCGCATCCCCAGCGTCCTTGCCCATCACGTTGATGACGCCATTGCGGGGATTCCGAGCCTCGTTGCCGCACAAGTAGCGGCCCAAGTCGCCGCTGCCGCAGGTATCGCTCCTGCGGGTATATAATTCCTTTTCCTTACCACTGTCCCATCTCACGCTTTAAGTAGATATTCTTCCCGATTTCGTTGAGGGCGTCGCGATCACCCCCGATGCCCTCGATCTCCTCAACCCTGCCGGTAGCGGCGACGACTGCTACTGGCACGTAGTGCTTGTGGGCCGTGAGCCTGGTATTTACCAGAGCGTGTAAGCCTCCCTGTCTCTTTTTTATTCATTCAACTGAAGCCTGTCTCAGCACCACCTCTGACGAGCTCGTCAAAGGTGTTCCCAGTGCCGGACGCCGCAGGAAGTCATCCCGCCTCGAGGCGTTGACGTACTACCGCGTCAACTACGATGCGGGCAAGGTCAAGAAGTGGGTCGATATCACACCTGCGGTGATGGCAGCCACTCCCGCCGCAGCGGCCTCGTCCTCCACTGCCCCCTCTGCTTAGTGGGTATGATTTTTTCCCATCCATCATCCACCCGATTTCTTACTTTAATTCAGTGGTTTTGGAAAAGTCTCAACAATGATCATTCCCTTTATGAACATGCGCACTTTCCCTCCCTCGTAGTACTCTGTTCGTTCGTGTAGTGTACCTTGAATGCATATGCTCATTTTGCCAAGCTGTCTGATTTCATTGCATACAAAACAAAAAAGCTCGGCTATGAACATCCTTCTCATACGGCAGCCTCGGGTATATGCCCGTCTTTCCCATGCCATTCTATGTAACTACATACCCGTCGTATCTTTCTCATGCACCAGGCATTATGGCTATGTGTCCGTTTTTCCCATGCAACTACATGTGTCTTATCTCGTCGCATCTTTCTCATGCACCAAGCATTACGGCTATGTGTCCATATTTCTCATGTAGTAACTCTAATCCATTTTGGTGTCGCCAACCATGCACATGGTAAGCTATGTATTTATCATATAGCTTACGGCTCGTTAAAACCCCCGAACCTTCGACGTGCGCCGTCAACGCCCAGCAACCAGATATGAATTACCTGCAGCTTCATTGTGGACAAGCGCTGACCTTCATCGAGCATCCCCACAGTGGGTCCAAACACTTCCCAAATCCTCTTTCTCACCGGTGTCCATGATATCGTGTCGTCAGCGGTTGGTTGTGTCAGTGGACCCGAGTTGATCTCGGATACACGGACCTGTGCTGCCTGTACGCAAGACAACCGACCCACATAACCGGTGCGTTCGAGATTAATTTTCTGCATCAGCGTCAAGGGAGCTGCACCTGCAGGAAGCATGCCAGGCTTGAGATGCCTTCGGTCATCCCAACTCCATGTGATTTCCCTCATGCGTTCGGGGTTTGGGGCAGGAAGTGGGAGTGGGAGGGTAATCTGTAGCCCCACGACGGCGCCTACCACGTCCCTGATACATATTCAATTTTACAAACGCTGTTGTAGCTTAGAACACGCACTTTTGTGAGCCCTGCATTAAAGCCACCCCAAGAACCGACCCCTCAGTATTATTAGTAACATGCCTATATATTTCAATCGTCAGTAATTTAATACGGTATGTACACTTGAAATAAAAGTAACCTCTCAGCATTCAGCGGAGGAACGTGCTTCCGCAAAGTGTGGTTGTCCAAGAATTCCGGTGTGTTCTGAATATTGGAGTGGTTGAGCGCCAAGAGGGCACCGGTCGCAGCGATTTCGGCCGAAGTTCGTGAATATTGAGAGACGATGGTGCCTGGGGCTGCCTCTGGCTCAGACGCAGGGTCAGGGTCTCAGCGGATTCCGTTCAGGCTCTCATCCGAAGAGAGACAGCGAATATCTTGGAACCTGACTACAGGCGGCGTGGGCACGTCACTTGATTCGGTTTGAGCTGGCTGACTTTTGCCGTCGTCCGACTGTATGCCGTGAGGAGGGTCGGGTACTGTCTTTTTGGGTGGGTCCCATCGGCGCCTTCTCAACTGCTTTTCTGCCCTAATTAGATTCATTGTAGCCAGTTAATAACAGAGCACCAAATCAAAATGTGCCCACCCACTTTTTCTGTGCCATTTGAACCCGCCTTTTCTCTCGAATAGTCGAAGCATTTCTTTTGGGTGCTACTTAGCTTGTGTGAAGAATGCAAGGTAGCGACGTACTTTCGGTAGTGGGTCCGTACCGCCACACGGTGCCTTTCCGCTTGTTCCTCTTTCGGAGCTCTTTGAGACAGATGTGAGACCTGGTGAACCTCAGGTGGGCTACTAAGCATTGATTTTACCTTGGACTAAACGTGGAATCATAGTTGTTGGCCTTTGAGTGGCGGCCGTGCAGTTTTGACATGGACGTAGTAGATCAAGAGTTGTTTGCGTATCTTGTTTGTGTATGCTCATTCAACCACTTCATGCAACTTTCTTTCCACCGGCCTACTTCCTCTTAGAAAACTATTTACAATTCATTGGTAGGAGCTGCTGAGCTCTTTTTTTGATAAAGTTGGATCCAGGTAAGCAAATATTGGCTGCGCTTGAGGCGATTTTCTGATTCTTGACCACCTTCAAATCTTGTGCTTTTTGTATCTAGCACTCACCCAGAACTATAAGGCGACTATCTACACATCTTAAAACCAATGGCAACAATTTTTTATGACGCGGCAAGCGGTTTGTTATTTTCAGCCCGCCAACTTGTGTACTGGGTTGTCAATTCATATTCGTAGTCTACCGAGTTCGGCTCAAGGAAAGATATTCCGTCAATACATCGTCTGGATTCCTCATTTACTTTGGCAAAAACCTACTGGGCTCACCGTTCACTCATCAATATATATTGTATTTTTCGAAATCTTTTTTTTCCTCCATAATCTCCAGAGACAACCTACGGCTCGCCAATTAAAAATTAACTCTCTCTTCAGAAATTCTTGTGGATCTGTATATCAGGGCATAGAAATAAAATAATGGTTTCGTGATACTGGAAATGACCTCCGTCACACCAGTGACTGGAGTGACGCACCTGGTCTTCTCCCGCTATAAATAATCATAAATCATGAAGCTTAATTCTCTTTCTTTCCTCACGCCACTCGCCACTTGTTTTTCTGCACAAAGTGAGTTCCTCTATTATGCTGGCTTGGCTCGACGCGTGCCGCGCGCGATGCAGGGGTGGAACGCGTCATGCGCAGAGTCTTACCACAGGCCCTATGGTGGCGCCATCCGGTCCTGTATCGCGCGCGACACCTGTCGCAGCCTCGCAGCCTCGACCTCCTTTATATCTTGAGCTGACATATCCCCCAGCGTACACTTCTTGACCGCAACGCACTCAGGTAGGCCTCTCATCAACATATTCCCCACATGAGCCTGATTCTTGGACTCAGCCTAGCATGGCGTGCCGCACATGCAGCGGCGCACAATTCTCCCCCTACGAGGACATACCGCACTTCACCCATCGCCCACTCGAGGTCATCCAGACCGATATAAACCTGGATGACGTCTTTGAGCAAGCAATCGAATACGCCACCCAACGCGCTGCCTACCTTGACAACCTTACCATGGAATACCGTGCACATCTTGCCCGCACCGGCATGGAGCTCCCTGAGTTGGACTCGGACGACGAGGATTGGGAGGACGAGGATTGGGAAGACCTGGACCCCGTTGCATCCGTGCCACCGTCACCCTCATCCTCCCAGCCATCGTCGGCATCCGCTTCGACCGCATCTTCCCGGTCTACGTCCCCTATGCCCTCCTCTCCCCCATCGCCCACAGCTAGCATCCCCGTGCCCACCACCTCTGCCTCCGCCTCCACCGCCGCCGCCGCTGCCGCCACCTACCACCCCACACCTGCTGGTGAAAGTGACGACGATGACGATGACCCCGAAATGCCCCGCCTCGTAGGCCGCGTCCACCGCCTTCGACAGGACCAACCAGCCGGCCACCCCGCAGTCACAGGAATCCACCGCCGCCGCCGCGACGATGCTGCGACGAAGCGGCGCAAGGCGCGTCGCCAGGCCAAGGCCAAGGCATCGTCGCCCTATGAACACCAGCCCAAGGAGCGCCACTCGCAGAAGCACCGCGAGCAGTCGCCCCACCGCTCAGCCTTGGATGCAGAGGAGCTACCGGCCTCTGGGGGGGGGTCGTGGCTAGGCGCGCGCGGTAAGGGGAGGAAGGGCAGGCGCCTGTGGACGCTCGACGAGCTGAAGAGGGAGGGTGACCGGGTGCTCGAGTGGAACGGAAAGTACGTACGCTAACTCCCTTCAAGTATCCTCACTAATGATACCCTAGAGACCCCAAGCTCATTCTCGATGTCCATGGCCGCATCATCGCCGTCCTTGTCGGTACGCCGGAAGACCCCGACTGGGACGAGGTGATCAGGGATGCCCTCAAGGAAATGAAGCGTGCGCGCCGCCGTGGAGTGCGCCGAGGTATTTTCAAGGCCAAGGACATGCGCCACCGTCGCGGCCAGTACCTGCCGCTCGTAACTGGGGTTTCATTTGGCGGTGGCCAACAGGTTGCGTAGTATACTTGTTGCCTAGCCCATGCACTCATAAATATATGCCTTGAATTTTATTCAGAGACCCGGGAATCTTGTACACAGCCGAGAGTACAGGCGCATTGTCAAGCGACTACTGAGGAACAAGAGCATCCGCCGCATTGCAGGCTTTCAATTGAGTGAGGCTCAAGCTTTTTTTAACACCGCCTTTGTTCTTAACCCCCGTGCAGGCGTGTTAGCGATGTACGCGCCCAAGCTATACCGCTACTACTGCAAAACCTTGAAGGGAGTATTCGACCACCATCCCGGCTTGATCCACAACTTCTCCAACTCCGTCTATCCAGCCGCGACATTTAACTGCGGCCCGCGATCGGTCGCTTACGACCACCTCGATTTCTTGAACCTCGCTGGTGGGCTGTGCCCGCTGACGGTTGGCGGTCGCTTTGATCACAAGAAGGGCGCCCATCTGTACCTGCGGCAGCTCAAATTGATCATCAAAAGCCCCAGCGGCGCCTCTCTACTCATCCCTTCGGCATGTATGAATCACGGCAACACGCCCCTACAGCCTGGGGAAACGCGTTGCTCAATTACCCAGTATGTGGCGGGGGGTTTGTTTAGGTGGGCCGAGTACGGATATCAATCCGGCAAGGCACTTCTTTCCCAGCCGGGAGGAGCTAGCCTCAAGGCGGCAGTAGATGGGGTTCCCAGGTCGCGATGGAAGGCTGCATTGGAGTTATTTTCGAAGTACAATGAGTTGGAGGCTGATCGCGCCGCTGTCTTTGGATACAAGGCCTCGTAATTCAAACCGAATGTATTCATGTCTGCAATAATATACAGCAACCTATATTCTGTCCTCCCTATCCTCATAAGCCCAGAAGCGCATGAATACGGTGTCCAATGTTCGGATTCAATAATATTGATCAATGATGGTGGTATAATTGGCCTACCCAGCTGCGTTCCCATTGTCGCCGGATATCCGCATCTCACATCTACAGCCGGAGGCACATAAAACGGCAATGGCAATGAGCCTCGTTAACCATGCGCACCCGCAAGCAATTGTTCGATTCCAGGAGCAGGGATTTCAAGTCTGGTTAGCAATCCGTCAATATTAAACCATTATTAAAAACTCACCACCGGTTTAGCTGCCATTAAAGGGGTGCAGACGACCCAGGTGCAAGAATGGCTCAGTCTCTCCCGTGCTCCCCCAAGCGAAGCGAGGCGTCAGTTGCTTGCGCGGGTGATCGCCAGAAGCAAAGAGCGAGCGGAACGCCAAGCGAGAGTTGATGCCTTGATCAGAGCACGCAATGCCCCAAAGCGCTGTGGGCTTCTTTATTTCCAATTGAACGCACCGACCGAGAAGCGAGGTATTTCCAAGGAAGAGCAGGCCGCGTTGAAGCTAGCAGGTGAAGAGCGAGCAGCGAGGAAGGCTAGAGTGGATCATTTGATGAAATTGAGAATGGCGGGTGGGATCCGTCGGTTTGGCAGCTGCTATGTGATGGCCAAGAAGAAGTAGTCGAAGTTCAATAGCAGCTGTGCCAAACTTTGGTCTTGTTTACCTCCTGCTGTCGCACCCACTCCAATATGTGATTCAATATTATTATTCTCGCACCATGCGCTGCGCTCTGTCTCTGGAAATTTGTGCTCGAATCGCCTTGCATACACAGCCGACGACTCTTCGAGTGCTCACCTCTCTATCGCGCTCTACCTTGAAAGCCCTACGCCCACTGCTTTACGGACGGATCGTCGTTGCCGACAGCGGCCAAACTCTTGTGCAATCCTTGGCATCCAACAAAGAGCTGCCGCCGATGGTGCGTGAACGTGTATTTCATCAGCAATAATACTAAAAATCCCTCCTTAGGTGCATTCAATCCTATTCTTACCATCCGCGCTTGTCATCGAGGGTCCAATGTGGGAGCGCGTCCTGCGCGATCTGACCAACCTAACCCAACTGGGGATCTCAGGCCACACACGACTAACAAGAAGTGGACTGGACGAGATCAGCTTCAAGCTGCTATCGTTCATCTCCTTCAGCAATTGCCCGCCTGTGTGGGCCAATCTACTCCAGTTGCAGCTGAGGCTGGAGGTTCTGGAAATATGCGGCGATCTATTGGGACCAACTCTGTTCCTACCTGCCATCAGGAGCGTCTGCCTCAACCCCAGCGTCGCAGCGAAAATGCTGGAGCACAACCGCCTCCCCGACATCGAATTCTTTCTGCAAAACCTGGCCGATCAGTCAATTACCGTCCGTGATCTTATCCGGTTTTCAGTTGCACGCCCCGGCCTTCAGCGCCTGCGGCTGCGCTGTGCTCAATTTTCCCGCCTAGTGGAAAACGTACCTACATTTCTCAAAGAGCTGCGCAGTCTCGTTTTCGACAGTGACCCAAGCTGGGTTCGCACATCGATCCAGGTATGATGATGTGTTCTATATAATTATTTTCACAGCTTATTGACACAGTCTGAATTGATTTTAGGAACCGTTGGTGTATACGCTACATAGCACGGCTATTCGGCTGTTGGCAATGGATCTGCCTCAATTACGGAAGGTCCGCTTTGTATCTACCTATTGCCACCCCAACGTCTCCGAGCTGGTCAAGTTGTTGCACACCAGGTGCCGCCATACTGGTCTAGAATACATGCACTTTTGTGCCTCCGACATATGCGCGGAATGGGAAGTCAGGAGCGGGATATCGGATGGGCTCGATGATTGTGACTATTATTAACTTGTGTAATGATTTTCTCCACTGCAATAATTTTACCTGTCGAATTATGGGAGCATGTTATTCTAATTATTAATAGACCTGTGAAGGCGCAAGAATTGACTTGAAAAGCCTGGGACTGCGCATGCAGGTGGGGCATCCAATGGGGACTTGTAGCCACCGGGTGGCGGAAGATTGGACCATCATCAGCGTCGGTGGTATTGAGGAAGTCGGGGTCCTTTTTTGCGGTTGTCAGGGGTCCTCAACGCATGCATATCACCTGATGCATGCAGGCGCACCCTATATCGGGTTGGGACGATCTCACTGGGCAATTGCTGGGCGGAATTTTGGTGCGCGCTGATATATCAGGATTTAATAATAGATATATCGGTATTCTATACCTATTTTCTGGCTTGATGCCTTTTCGTCTCGACCGCAAGACGCGCATCCGCGACGGCAAACCTGTGAACCGTGTCCGTCTGGTCAGTGTAGGTATGTGCATGGTTTTTATAGGTGACAGATTTTAATTGACATTGGTGGCTTGTCAGAGCAAGATCCTATGCCTTTGGAACCAGAGACGGACTGGTATACGCGGCGTCTTAATGCTCGACGTGTGCGACGCCTCCAACACCTCGAAGACTTGCGGCTGGCAACGCCGTATGTCCGACCGAGACCAGAGACACATCTTGAAGAGGATTGGCACCTCTCAATGCAGAATCTGGCAAATTTTGCTGAGGAGACGGTTGCGGAGCAGGAGCAGGACTGGCAAAATGCGTTCCAGAGCATCGCGGACTGGCACATGTAAGCTCGGGACCTGTTTTGTTTTTCTTGCTGACTGTTGCTTTAGCGAGAATTTTCGACCTCCACGCATCCCGAGGATTGGAACACAAGCCTATTTCGAGTTTGTGCGTAACCGACGGGAACGTTTCACGTTCACGGAGGATCGTGTGGCTCAGGCTGTACACCGCCGCGAGCATGAGCGTTTGCTGGAGTCGGGATATAGGCCAGTGACTGATGCCGAAGGCCTTCATCGGGCGTGGGCAAGCGTCAATCCTCTTGCGAATGGGCGCCACGATTTTCTGCGGGCGCATGGGATCGGCAATCTTCAATACGGGGAGCGGTACAACGTCTTTTCTTGAAACGATTATAAACTGATGAGCATGCAGGTACCTGAACGTGGATAATATCCTCTTGAATAATGTACGAGAGATGGGACCAGGAAGCCGACACGACACACCCGACGACGTTCAGCAAAGCTTTTTAAACATGAGGGGCAGGCAGGGAGAAAGTTATTGAAGTGCCTAGTACAAGTGTTGTCGTAGTTTAGCATGAATCCGAGCTGTAGTACTGGCAGCGACGTCGTTAGAAAAATAGCAAGATGGCGAACATATATTAGCATCCAGACTCAGTGGCATCGTCGTGGCCATCAACCAGGGGGGGTATCTCGTCAGCTTCATCGCTGGTGTCATGATCATGTCGGCGTCGTCGGAAGGTGGTGTCAATTGTGAGGAATACGATGTATAGTAGGTACCTATAGCATTAATTTGGCTTTAAAATGGTACAGGCAAGATATGGGGCTGAATACTCACTTGTATGGAATCTTTGGCAATACCGCTTGAGTCACCATGGACATCGGCAGTGTTTCGTTGGGTTCAAGGTAGGCGCGCGATGCGCTGCGGAGGAATCCCTGTAGATCAGAGGTGTACTTGAGATGTGCGAGGGCCTCGGCCTTTTCAACTTGAATCCGTTAGCTGCAGGAATGAAGAGCTGCGAAGAAAGCTTACCTGAAGACATGAAGTGAAAAAGAAGAGAGCGCAGATTGGATTGTGGTTGTTAATTCCCTATCAGTCGAAAGCATCGGACCAGTTGAATGAGCAGGGCAATTTATTTGTACTTCGAAGGATTCACACGCGTAGTCATAGTTTAGCTAGGATTCTAAAGCCCCGATACAGACAGCCAACGTCGTAGATGACTGAGATGTAGGATTTGGGCTCGATGGAGGCGATGGAAACCATGGCGCGGGGCGGAGTAAAATCCTGGGCCCAGTCATGATCATCATCGATGAGGTCCGGCAGCTCATCCAGTTCGTCGTCGATGTCGCGGTCATCGCCATCGCGCAGTCTCAGTTGAAGGGTGGCGTTGATTGCGAGAAAGGAAATGGATGGGAATCTGAGGGGTGCAAGGTTATATTGAGTTACAGAAATAGGTTGGGACTCACTTGTACGAAATCACAGGAAGTAAGTGCTGCTGTGGGCATGCCAGACAAGGTTTATTTTTTTGGGGGATAGGCGTCGAGAAAGGGCGATGGTGGGAGCGCCATTGACCAGAGGCGCGAAGAAATGCTGCGAATCGCTCTCTCTTTTGGTCTGAAATCTGTTAGTCCCAACTCACAAGCTGGAATATTGAGGAAAGAAACTCACGGTCAGTGGAGGTCATGGAATAAAAGAGAGAGATCGGAGTTGACATGACGTGGGAGAGTGAATTGATTGACATGCCATTGCACAGATGTCACCAAACCATTTTTCTTCCTAAATAGGTCGCTGGGTCGCCTCCCTTTGTTTCTGGGCCGGTTCCGCCATTCTGTTCTGTTTTATTTCTTGCTCTGGGGGCATCCTCTCTCGCTGTTGTGTCCATCTTGACTTCTTTCGAGCCATGGGCAAGCGCTCCAAAAACCACTCTCACTACGATATCCCTGCGGAATCTGAGGACGAAGGCGGCGAGGCTCCTGCTGCTGCGCCTCGTCTAGGGCGTATGCTGCAAGAGGTCGCATCTCACGGTTCGGATGGACGCATTCGCCACAAATCTACACTGGTCAACGTCCCACAATCACCCTCCAAGTCTCAGCGGCGTCAGGCTGATGCTTCGCTGCTCCGAGACGACAATCCGCTGCCAGAAATGGAGCAGCCCAACTACGATTTGAGGGAAGCTGGCAGCGACAGCGGAGGCGAAGACTCCGACGATGAAGGAGGACGCGAGTTGCGTGAGTCGGTGAGTTTTGTTCCACGCATATTTCGCATCAGGCTGTAACGTGCGGCAGGACGACCCTTTAAAGCAAT
Organism: Mycena rebaudengoi; assembly: GCA_029282285.1. Classification (NCBI taxonomy): domain Eukaryota; kingdom Fungi; phylum Basidiomycota; class Agaricomycetes; order Agaricales; family Mycenaceae; genus Mycena; species Mycena rebaudengoi. The sequence goes on along the minus strand of JARJCX010000200.1, from coordinate 6,047 downwards.
GGGTGCGGGATCATCGTGACGAGTTCCTTGATGAGCTTCTCTGGTGGGAGGGCAGGGGTGACCATCGCAGCATTGAGGCGTGCGAGGACTGCAGGGCCGCCAAGTTGGCCGCAGACAACGGACGAGCTGCGGACGTGCCAAAGACGGATCCCCCCGACGCGGCTGCTCCATCTACCGAACCCCACGACCCACCTACCGTCCCTCACAATGCAGTGCCAGCGCAAGGCGATCATCGGTGCACGGATTGCATCGGTGGCGGTCAGCTGCTGTGTGCACCGTGTCTTGTACGTCGGCATCGGCACCAGCCCCTCCACCGCATCCAGGTATGTATTTAAAACGCTCTCACGCCCTTTTTTTACTCACAGGCGACCGCAGTTCTGGAACGGCGAATATTTCATGCCAAAAACGCTGCGAGAATTGGGGCTGCGTATGCAGCTGGGGCACTGGGCGGGATATGAGCATCGATGCCCCGTGCCAGAGCTCGTGCGCAACGACGTGTTCGTCTTGATCGACGACCACGGTATCCACGAAGTCTCGCTGGACTTCTGCGGCTGCCGCAGTGGTGTCTTTCACAACGTGCAATTGCTGCGTGCCGGCTTGTACCCCGCGACAACGACAAGCCCACGGACAGCCGCAACATTTTCAGTCCTACGGCGCTTCCATCTGCTCTCCTTCGAGTCGAAATGCTCGAGCTACGAATTTTACCACAGCCTGGCTCGGGAGACAGACAATGGTGGGGTGAAGCCCCCGAGAGTAAGTACTTACCTGCTAATAGCGTTGGACAACGCTAACCGCAAACAGAATCGATACCACGAATGGAGACGCATGACGCGCGAGTGGCGCAATCTCAAGATGCTGAAGCGCGCTGGTCGTGGACATGCCCAGACAGGGGCTATGGGGACCGAGCCCGGCGAATGTGCGCTACTGTGCCCCGCATGCCCGCACCCGGGTAAGAACTTGCCGGAGGGGTGGGAGACCGCAGCAGACGACGAAAAGTAAGCCCTGAGCCCATCTGCCAGAATGTATGACTAATGCCTGCGGCACAGATTCCTCTATGCTTTGTTTCTGGCAATCAACGCCAACTTCCGACTCAAGAGGAAGGACGTCTCAAGCGAGGAGAAGGATCCCGGCTGGGCTTTCTTCTGCGAGGTGGGGAGCTACATGCAGCATGTCGAAAAGCATTGGAAGGAGCCGCAAGAGGTAAACCATCAGCAAACTACTCAAGGACATGCTGACAGTCCTGAGCAGAGAAGTCGCTGCGTTGCGCACGATGCGGTCGATAAGCCAGACAAGGAGTCTCGCAGAACGGTGTCTTCTGGGATAGGTGCTGTCGATTGCGCAAGGCACAACATGAAACATCCAAATGCAGTTGGAGACCTTCAGCTTGGGGAACGGTAAGGTGATGCTTTTACCGTGCGGAAGGCGTACTAATTGTTAACAGCTATATTAATATGGACTACATGTTTTTCGTGGGTATCAAGGGCACCGAGCTGCTGCGGTTTTACGTCTCATATGATATCGCATGCCAATGGCACATTAATATTTGGAAGAGGATGATGAAGTACGACCACGACATTCGTTTCGTTTATGACGGGAAGTACATGACATTCCTGGTGCCCAAGTTCCACCTCCCCGCACACATCGAGGCATGCAACCTGCTGTTCTCGTTTAATCTTATGCACGACGTGGGGCAGACGGACAGTGAGGCGCCTGAGCGCGGGTGGGCGAATACGAACCCCCTCGCAGGGAGCACCAAGGAGATGGGGCCTGGGTCGAGACGCGATCATCTGGATGACCACTTCAACGACTGGAACCATAAGAAAATTGTGGGCTTTGGTGAGTTGTGTGGATCATTCAGCTATGGAGCTTTACTGATCATCTTGCAGGTCGACTCATGCTGCGCAAGATGCAGGAGGCGGTACCGGAGATGGCCGAGACAAAGCTGGCGCTGGAGGACATAGAGGCGGCACTGGCGACGGAGGTGGTGTTTACCTGGACGGAGATGATGGAGGCTTGGGAGGAAAGCTTCAAGACGCCCTGGGAGGAGGTCACCAAGCCGCCAAACCCATTCGAGTCATCCGCAAAGGACACGCACCTCGCAAAGGTCCGCTACGATTTGGCAAAGGAGGCTGCGGCGAGGGAGGAGGCGGGGACCGAGGACGACGACGAGGTCCATGGCGACATGCATGTTACCGAGTGCATCGCGATGGGGGTGCAACTGGAAGAGCAGCAGTAAGCGACTTGTCTCCTTCATCTGGAGAGTCCCTGACCTTTTTACTTTGCAGGTGGGTTCTCAAGGCAGACGTGGCTTCGACGGGGCAGCATCCGACGAACGACCAGCGCAGAGTAATGGTGGAGCGGACTAGCAAGCTTCGGCGGAAGATCCTCGCATGGGTCGACATCCAGACGCAGCACTTCCCGTCTGTCGTGCGGGTGCACGAGGAGGAGGATAGGGCTCGAATGCGTGCCGCGAAGACGCAGGTCATCCCAGGCGTCCTCGTACACGAGATGGCGCTTTGGTTGCCCTCGGCTTTGATGAACCGAGCCGGTGCGTCGCAGGAGGAGTCCGGATGTAGGGCGAGCATCATGGAGTACGAGTATAGACTCCGGGTTGGGCAGGCGCACGAGGCGCTCGACGAGCTGCGTCGCCTGCTGCTCGTGCGGACGCACCTGTACTCCAAGAAAGATTTTCAGACAATGGGGGTCAAGCGGAAGACGCGGTCGCAGGGTGTAATCGAAAATATGACCGACCAGATACAGCGCATCGCCGAGCAATACCGTGGCGTGCGTCATGTGCTGGTGACGTTGGGGCGCGTGCTGGGGGTGTTCGACTGGCAGGTGGTGCTCAAGCCGCTGCTGGCGGACGATGTGCGAGGAATGCCCAAGGCGCATTTCGGCGACCCAGAGAGGCAGGCGGGGAAAAAGGGGAAAAAGAAGGGGAAGAAAAGCTCGAAGAGAAGGAAGGTGAAGCACACATCATTGTCGTGGATTTGGCTGGCTGCGGGGCGCGCTGGGGAGGAAGGGGAGGTGGGAGGGCAGGGGCAGCAGGCTGCGATGGACGAAGGTGATTGATTGCGAGTTGTCTATATATATAAACTGATCCCCTTTTTTTCCAGCGCTGCGTATTGAGTGGGCCAGAACCCGCGCGAGGTCGTTGCGGTGGTCGGAGGAGGTGCGATTACTAGAGGAGGAGATGCGCCGCATTCAGCAGTTCCTGCTTTGGCAGAGCGGGTGGTGGATGACACGGGTGAACCTGCGAAGTACCCAAGTCCGTGGGGGCATCGTGGACGACGCACAGCGCGAGGGCGACGCAGCGTATGCGTTACGACAAGCAGCAGGGAAGGCAGACCTCTGTGCGGTATTTGCGAAGAAATGGGCGCAGCTGCCGGCACTCGTGAGCGATGCGTGCGGGGCGGTTCGTCGCAACCGCGGTCGAGGAGTACCAGGACGTTGACCCTGAACGCGGGATATGGGATGGAGATGGCGAGGAGAGTGATGAAACAACGGAGGACGATGATGAGGCATCGGAGGACGATGATGAGTAGGCTTACAGATGCACACATGTACTTCATCACTGTATGCACCTTCTTCGTCATATCTGAATTTTCTGAATTTATTATTATTAATATTTGAGCTCACTGTGATAGACGACGTCGAGCAATGCTTCGACGCCGTGTTCCAAATGCGGTTAAGTCCACCAAATACATTCAAACACTTGCTCGCTGTGGAGCGCAACGAACACGGATGCCTGCAGATGCCTGATGGACAATTACTACTAATGGCTTGTCTACAGGCTGATATATGGGATGCAGTCCCTGGGCAGGGGATCCCATATATCATGGATCGTCTCACTTCGGCAACATCTGATATATCTACCTGCCATACTGTGTACAATGGTGCGGGTCGAGGTAGAGGAGCCCGTCGCCCTGCACGCCGACGAAGTAGTATGAGAAGCTCGGGCGCCCACCCGCGATGCCGACGGATTGCGGGAAGGTGTAGAGCATCTGGGGAGGGGTCAGTATGCCTCCTCCTCGTCGTCCTCCTGCAGCTCCTCAACCCGATCGGCGTCTGCAACCGCATCCTCCTCCCCCACAACCCCAGCCACCCCTCCCCCATGACCCGCCGTCCCGCCAGTCTGCCGCCCCCAACCTCCGATACTCGCCCACTGGCGCGCGAGTTACCGTCACCACCGCGCGCGTCCCATCAGCATGCGCAGCAGTGGAGATCCAAGCTGATCTCGAGGCGAGGGACCTGCTGCGTGAGGGCCGCGCGCGCGCGTCAACCGAGAAGGCAATGGGGGTCAGGCGTGGGGCGGTCGGTGCCATCTACGGTGTTGCGGCGGACAACGCCCTCAACGCCTACAGGCAGACATGCGGGATTGACATCTTCCTTCACCACGCCGGGTATCGGCCGCAGAAGGACAGTTTCGTCATGATAGCGAGTCTCGACGCCATTGCCACGTATGGAGGCGAGGTCAAGGCAGGAAGCGCGCTGCAGGCGCAGGAGGAGTTGGCGGCATGGCGCCTCGGTGGGAAAGAGGGGCGAAGGCTGCTGGAGGACTCTTAGTACGAGCATAGTCAGGACGAATCAGTACATACCTCCTCTCCACCGGCATCGCGCATACCGTCAGTCATGGTGGATTCGACGTTGCGCGAACGCGGAGCTGCTGCCGCGGAAACGTCATGTATGAAGATCCTGTCTACGAGGACCTGGGGACATGCTGAACGTGAGCGTTGCGGTACGACTGCACAAGAGGAGGACGTGCTAACACCAATACCTCGCGTGATTCGCCACGCTGACAGTCTGCGTCTCCAATGCGCCAGGGAAGTGCGGGTAGGTTCATGGGCCGCGACGGTCAGTGGCAACTATCTGTAATACAAACAGGTTTGGTGAGCATGGGGAAGAGGAGCTGAGGGCATGAAACGTACCGCGACAGATCTCAGGGCGCCGGTGGAGTGCGGTGGACGAGGTCAGATCCCGTGCGGGGGTGTCTGAACGACCATGAGCATAGCACAAGCAGAGAAAACACCGCGTTACGCACCTTGGATTCGACGAGACACAGATCAGTCCATCCCAATTATTGGTGTAACTGGAAGAAGGTGAGTTAACAGTCGACGGTGGAAGAGGTTGAAGCTCGCCTGATTTACTGTTAGTGGTCAAATAAGGCCTGTGAGCTGAAGTCGCGAAAAGGAGTCTCGAATCCCAGATCGTGTCGACTGTTGGTCACGGTGGACAACTAGAAGATTTTGTGCGAATTCATCGAGACCGCAGATACGCGGGCAGGAAATGCCGTTGGATACAATATTACCAGATGGCTGGTGGTAGCGTCCCCAGGCGAAGCAGCGTTCAGTAGGGGCGCGAAGTTGGCGTGGTGGTGGTTACAAGTACTTATGTTTACATAATACTCGTTCGTAGGATCTCGCAGGGGCAAAAATTTGAGAAAATTTTTTACTTGTCTCCTCGAAAAAATGCTAGTCTATCTAGTGGCTGTGTTGAACCGATTTTACAGTTTCATCACATTTTTTACTGACTGCCTTAAGACTCTGAGCATTGTTTATTTGTACTTTGATGTCACCTAATAAGTCGTGTCCGCTGAGTATATTTGTTCCGGAGCATCAGGGTCAGTTGCATTAATGCATTCTCCAGGTTTCTACCTCAGTTTCACGCTCTACTGGCAAGAATTGAATAAACTAGAGCTTTAGGCCCTGTTCGGGATCCCGAATTGCTAATTTTTGTCTGGCTATCTATGAAGTCACATCAGGTCACTTGTCATGTCATTGTCTCGGCAATCCGGCAATATTCAATTGCCGCAATCAAAACACTCCGCCTTGTCCCGCTCGCCACCAGATCATCCCGCCCATATCCCGCCATCATCGATGTTCAGATGTTTCTCGATATTGAGACCTCATTTGAGAGCGCACTCAGTGCACTTAATTTCAGATACATTTAAGTAAATGTATTTTCATATGGTCAGTTGTATTTCCCCATGACCCAAAACGAGCAGAAAGAGGGCGGCCTTTTGAAGGGCGGGACTGTGGTGCACAATG